>QLPC01000190.1:42701-54427 GCA_003314055.1 Lactifluus hygrophoroides | reverse complement strand
AGATGTGAAAGTTATCCCCCAAGTTGCGGCACTTCATTCGCATGATTATTACGCAGCGACACCTTTCCCTTGGCGGCGTGGACTGGCAGCTCACGTCCCAACTTGAACATGTGCCCGTCCTCAGGTTACGACCTCTACCCAACGTCAAAAAGCAGATTAGAGAAACGCATTCTCTGCAAGGCCTCCAACGCGTGGCGGGACCAAGAACTAGAAAACACCCAGCACGATCGGTCTAAGAATAAGAATAGGATCTGATCGTCTCATCTTGAGGAGGTGCTCAAGCTTATCCCCCAGGGTCAGCGCCACGTCCCTCCTCCGAGGAGTTGGAGAGTCTGGCTTGGGGCCCTGACGACTCGGAGGACGCGACAAAGCCACTCGCCCCGTAGTTGCGGTAGACGGAGCGACGTTCGCATCCTCGGGAGTGTCACGAGCTGGTCGACCGTTTGAAACAAAGTATCGTTGTAGACAATGTGGGTGGAATAGGTCGCTATAATACAGGTGATGTATCGCTATCATGATGCCCTTGTTTCGTTGGGCTCGAAGAAATGAAACTGCTGCCCTTCTTCACTACAGAATGTGAAAATTTATGCTGCGCCGCCGGCGGTGTCTTCATCCTCCGTGCCTTCATACGTTTCAGTTCTTCTTCTCTTCACCCCTCTTTCTTTACCTTTAAAACTCTTGCTTGTCTTTCGTTTAGCCTTCCCCTTATTCCAGCATTCTCCCCCGTGGAAGTTTCCACATGTCGCGCATTTGTTTTTCCCCAGGTAATTGCAGTCTTCAGTTTCGTGATTGGTTCGTCCACATTGCTTGCATTGCATTGCTTTGCGCCTACGGTATTCCTCTTTGATGACACCAATAAATTGTTGCGATCGCATGAGCATTTTGGGATCTGTTTCGATTGGGTTGTCAATGTAGGGCTCCGTGAATGCACTCCACGAAGGCGGCAATGAGAGCGAGATGATTAATTTGAAGGCCATATCGGGGATTCCGAATTCGTAGTCATCCAGGAGATTGGCGTAATACTTCAGTTTATTGAGATGGTGCGAAATATTCGTGTTCTCGTTTGCGATGGTGGAGCGCAAGTTTCGCATGGTAGGGAGAGGTGCTTCCCCCGATTGGTGCACGGCCTCTAGGCTGCCCCACATATCCTCTGCTGTGTGACATTGCTCCACATAGACCATTTCGGTGGACGCTATGTTGTTCACGATCAATATTTGGGCATAGTTGTCATTGAAGTCCCAGTTTTTAGCACCCCTTTCATCGTCAAGGTAATCTGGGCGTATGACACTTCCTTCTGCGTAACGTTCGACTTGGCACAGGCGCAATACGCGCGTCATGCGTTTGCGCCAAGTCATCCAATTGTTTTCGTTCAGGGGTTCACGTAATTTCGTGATAAAGGATCCCTCTGTCCCCTCATACACGTAAACCTTTTGGATACTTGGTTCTGGCGCCATGGGTAAGGTACGGTTAGGTTCATTTTGCTGTCCGTTGTCGGACATGGTGGGTTAGATTGGGGTTGCAAGCGGGGTATTTGTTGGGGAACGATAGCCTGAGAGAATTCTTGTATGTCACAGGGGAGGATAAGACGATTTTAGGACGGTTGGATAGTGTAACATTCGTGATAGAGCGTGGGCACAGAGCTAATAGTGGTACATGGATTGTGTGTGCTGCTGGAGGTGATGAACGTAACGCTCCAAGCTGCAAGGCCCTTGTGCCCCTGTCTCGTAAAAGTACAATAAGTTAAGTCCGACAGAATATTAGTAAGCGGGTTAGTAAGCGGCATATCCGGATCACGTCTGAGCCTCACAGGCATAGAAAATCAAAGTCGAGAGAGCAAAAGTGGGTCAACTTTACGCTGGAGGAATACTAGTGGTTCCGCCAACAGGCCTTGAGCGAGTGGAGGAAGAGTTTGAGGCATGCATAGAAACTGTCGACGACATGCGAAGTCACGAGGACGCTCATCCGGGTTTCCCACCACTGCCCTCTCTGGCAATACAGTAAGGCTTGTACACTATCTCTGAGGGCACGTTGGTCCAAGCAAGACCTTCTTGTGGCTACAGGCGACTAATTCTGCCATCGATTGAGGCACATACTCATATTTCCCATGAGTGGACTTTTGGGGATATAATATTTGCTGTGGCATTCGGTTACTGTAAGTTGGTCCAGTAGAAGATATAATGACGTGTTGTGGGATGAAGGCTCTGGATAAGTGAACCTTAAGCGTTCCCTGCTCAGAATGATGCGCAACACTTTCTCGTTGTATATTGCGAGTACAGACTCGGGGCAAATGGCCAAGGTTGGTCAAAGGCGGCAAGTCGGTGGAAAGACTGAAACTGACAGCACGATCTTGTCGAAGGCGGGATGGGACTGACGAGGGACAGATCGTACACACAAAACTGCAATGGTGTGCGGTGTCTCATCCATCAGCGAGATCTAAGAACAGGCAAAAAGCGTCCGCACAGGTTCACAGGCTTCTCATTGGTGTCCCAATTCTTACTGTATCCTTACTCTCATTCTTGCTTATTTTTGAATCTTCCCCTCTCGTGCCTCATGCCACCTCGCAATGATGTCCTTATTCCAAGTAGTCACAAGTACAAGCTTCAACCAAACGTTTATACCAGGCAAGGCAAGGCTGTCAAAGACGTCGCCGTATGCGGATGGCTGGGGAAGGTGACTAGAAAACAGAAAACACAGTGCAATTGGTGCGGAGGTCCTTGTGCCCAAGGAGGCGCGTAAACCCACCTCCTGTCCCGGTCCATCCGCCCGTACGAGATACAAGGAAGAAGACACGGAGATAGACTCTTCAGACAGCAAGTCCGAATCCAACTCGGATACCAGTACGCGTCGAGCCCTGACATTGATATCATGGACCAGCACACTCCGCACCAGCAATGTTTGGTCTCCTCATCTCTCCAGATGCTAAAGCCATAGCAATAAGAGACGGGCATGCAGAGAACTGGAAAGAAGAGGGCTTTTAGTGATCCTCAGATAGTCCGGGGAGTGTTGCCGACACCCGGTTCCCAATCACCAAGCATCCCCAAGTCCCCATGTGGACGTGTAATTCACGACCCTGTTATTGCGAGCTATGATAGGATGTACTAGTGTATAAACTTCTGCTGCCCCTGGCCGTGCTAACCCTAACCATAGGAGTAACAGAGATCACGTGACGCTTGGCTATGATGACTCCGCCGTTCAAACCATCGTGACGCATTCAAAGCCTGAATTAAAACTTGCTTGCCACTCCGAGTTACCACACGTTACACAGTTAACTATGGAGGAGGCCGCAGCTATCACCATGGACTACGTAAACAGTGAGCATCTCTTTCAACAATTCTCATGGGTAACAACAGATGCTCATCTGACTCAGCGCTTGACAACCTTCCTGCCGAAGTCCAGCATCTACTGGTTGAAATCAAACACAAGGAGGCTAAATCACAAGGCACGTATGGGTGACACATTTTTCCTCCCAACGTTTCACTCACTGTAATCTTTAGAGCTTCTGCAGGAGATCTCGAAGGAAACGTCTAGGTATATCCGACATGTTGTGCGGAGTGGTGGAGCTCCCATCAGCTTGCGAGACGAGCAAACCGTGCCAAAGATGGACCAGAGTTATGCAGAAATAGACAAGCTTGCGCAAGAGAAGATCAAGCTAGCGGAACGGCTCGGTGTTCTCATTCAACGAGCGCGAACCCGTCTCGATTACGACTTGCGCCGGGTGCTCATCCTGCAAGGCGAGGATCCCGGCCAGCCTGCTTTTGTCTCGACAAGCCGCAATCCTGTGCAGGAGGTCAATGACAGCCTCCGCCTCGCTATTGCCGAGCCTTCGCCAATCGTCCCTCCCGCACCAGTGGCCTTGTCCGCAGCGCAGGCCCCTGCGCAGAAGAGTAAGTTTTTTTTTTCTAAGTCTCCCCGCCCCGGCAGCCAACAGTCACGCTTCACATAGAGAGAAAAGTCGCTGGGACGGCGTCCGCCGCATCTATCAAGTTGCCCAGTCCAGCTCCGGCTACTGTGCCCGTTATTCCACAACGTACTCGACTTGCGCAGCAGCAGTCACGTCGCGCTTCGCCAACGCGCGGACGTCAAGCACAACCGGAACCCCCTGGACCGGATGAAGATGCGGAGGGTGAGGATGACGTAGAGGAAGGGAACGGGGACGAAGACGAAGACAACGAGGATAAGACGCTCTACTGTTTCTGCCAAAAGATGTCTTACGGAGAGGTGTGTGCCACGCGCTATGTAATGTCGTCCTGTTTCACTAACTTACTACAACCAGATGGTTGCGTGCGACAACGCAGACTGTGCATACCAATGGGTAAGTGAACTGATACCTGTTCATCTCTTAGTCTGCTGACAGTGCGCGAATAGTTCCACCTTCCGTGCGTCAACCTCAAACCGCCCCTTCCGGAGGTGTGGTACTGCTCCGACTGTATATCGAAGGGCGTGGCTGGTAGTGTTGATAATTCCGGGCCAGAGCGCACGAAGAAGCGGAAGAGATAGTTGGGATATCACGCAGTCGTGTATCGTTACGATGTAGATGCCATGCTTTCTATCGCGTGAGCATATCAGACCTGTCGGTGTCGGTTTGAAGCAGCTGAAAACTTCATGATACCCATATCATGTTCATTCACTCTTGACAACGGTCACCTAGGTATAGGGACCCTGATGACGAGTACATCGGGGACGAGTCATAGCAAATAGGAAGTTCCGCCCTCGGAAATAATGAATTGATTTCATATACATTGTGTAGGGATGACAGAATCGCTGGGCATGGTGTGAGCGTGAAACACAACGGAAAAGTATCTCCTGGAGACTCGCGGCGGCCGGACCACAAGGCTGCTAGCCACCAAGAGGCTGTGGCAACCGCTGATAGTGATACAGCTGTAGGACCATCAGAGTACGCTCACCAACTAAGCCTCCAGCACTCTTCCGTGCCGTATCCGAAACGAGCAACGCGTCCCCGTTGCCTAGCAGCCCACCCCATCAACACATAACACCAAGAGAAAAGACACAAGATAAAGAATGGGTGAGATGAAAAATTTGTAAAAAAAAAAAAAGCGTTGCGTACGCACCGATGCGCGCGAGCGGAGCACCTCCGCAGTTCGTAGATCGCGGTCTTCTCCCTGTGCGTGAGCGAGCCACAACGTTGCATCGGTCAGGAAGGTAAAGGATGCGCCGAGCGCTGGACGTCCTGCCATCGTCGAGTCGTTTAGAGCCTATATATGCGTGCTCTCGTATCAAGATCGGTCTTTTTCGGGATCCAGAGACGGGCGCGTGTTTGAGAGAGGATACCTACGAGGATGCACAACCCGTGCTTCTGGGCAGAAGCGCGGAGGAGGCGCATGAACATCGTCATTTCCGCATGTCCTAAAAGTAAATCGAGGTAATAAACACTTTGCACACCTGGCCGCCGACTGACAAGCGAAAGGGGAGCAAAGCGTGGTTTACGTTACCTTGCGAAGATACACCACTCAGTCGCGGGCCTAGCAGAGCCGTTACCGTGTCTAGCACTACGATACGGAATTGCGCTGCCTGCCGTTGTGGTGGATTGTCGTTTTCACTTTTGACGTTCGAGTCGAGGGCTTCGATGGCCCGCACAGCTGCTGCAGTGTCGAATGCAGATACGATGTTCAGCCGAGTCAGGGGTTCGTTATACGTCACCTGAATACTACGAGTCAGCCACAAGGGCCCGAGCGGAGGAGGAGTGGGTGTGGAAAATCTTGAACAGACCGTTTGGTTATGTGAACGGGTCGTGAGCGTGGCAAGGCGCGCCGGTGTGAGGTCACCCGTGGTGTCGAGCCAGAGCGCAGCGTCGGTCTGATGCGACTCGAGATGATGCAGGATGATGTGTAGCGCAAGTGCCTATTAGATTCATAACTTGTAAAAGTTTCGTGTCCTCGTTGACGAACGAGGGGAGTGTGCCAGAGCAATTAGCGCTACGTACTGTCTTCCCACTGGTGCGGGGACCCGAAATCTCAACGACACGACCACCCGATGCCCCACCAAAACTACCGCCCACCAGCCCGTCTAGAGCAGGTAACCCACTGCGGACAGATTCCAGCTGCGCAAGCGCGTCTAGCTCTTCGATTAGCTTATCGCCCGTGATAGCTGGGCCCGCAAAGGCCTGCGTGACGTGCGCGATGTGGTGTGTTAGCTCTGGAAATGTGACGCTGCCTCTGGGCAGCTTTTTTAGGAGCTCGGCGGGCGAAGAGAAGATGAAGTCAGGGACCGTGCGGATGTTGACCGCGGAGAGATTTGCGACGAGTGGTTCTGGGAGAGGTGGGACGAAGGTCGATAATAATGGAGGGGCCACGTTCATCGGTGGTACAGTACAGTAGCCGGAGGCAAACCCGACTTCAGATTCAGAATCGCACGACGGAAGAGAGTGGACGGAATGAATGTACAGGAAAAGTCTTCATAAATTATACACAAGTCAAAAACCTGATGAATAATCCCTCTAACCACGCTTCCCATAGCCCTTCCGTCACCGCCGTTCACTTCGCTTGAAGTATGGACTGGTCACTACAGTTCCCTGTAGTGCGTTAAATACCGTTTCCCCAAAGCCGAGATACTGTTCTGTCAAAGATCGGATGGTGGGATTGGAGATGGAGTCTGTGTCGGGACTATAGCGAAGATGCGGAAATGTCAGTGAGAGATAGTCGGACAACAGGCAACAGATGATTGAGAGCTGGCACGCACACAAAACCGGTAGAACGCTTGACACCGGCTACGACGGTGGACAGAAGGATTGCATCGAATGCATAATGCGCAAGCCTTCCGAGTACCATGATCAGAATAAGATAGATGAAGAATATGGGTGGCAGGGCAGGAACAGGAATACACTGGAGTAGAGCCGCGGCACTCGCGTCGGACCGGGTCCACGGCACTACCACAGTTAGCTAACTTTGGTTAGGCTCGCTCGCGTATCAAGCTATCAAGGTATACTTGGAGCGGCCTCTCTGTTTGTCAACAGATGCCTGTGGCGTTCAGTCGTGTAACTGAGGTAAGTTGATTGTGGAATTATCGATGACAGGTGGCTCAACTGCCGTGTGCGCAAACCCGTCAGTATGGCCCTGATGCGAACTCCAACGCATTGAAAAAAACCTGACTAAACCCACTCCATTCTTCTGAGCTCCCACCGCCATGTCCGTGACGTTGACGTTGACGTTGATAAGTGTTTTGCCGATCGTCATGACCCTCTTTGGTCAAGGGAGATTAGGAACCTCCACCAGCGCCCAAAGACGTCACCAGCACGACTCGCACTGATATTTCCTTTCGTACCAAGTGACAAATGACAGAGCGATGGTACTGTTACTCCTTACTACAGGATCTACCCGTCCTCCGAGTCTTGTTTGTCACGAATTCTACCTACCCCATGGTCGGATAGACAGGTAATTATACCCATATCTGTCAACGGACTATTGGTAGGCCTTTAGGGCGCAGAGCGTTTTCGCCACCCTTAAATGACCAACACGAAACTATCCCCAGTAAGTTAGGAAGTCTCATCTCGAGCGGACGATTGGGTTGACAAGAGTCCTCTTCCTCTAAAACTCAGATCTGCCGTAAGTTGTAGTCCTTCATTTTCCGTGAGAAAATCCCGATACCCCTGCCTAGACAAGACCATATGGGAATCCCACTGAGTGCCTGGAGCCTGAGCTTCTCCCTTCCGCCGCTATAGGGGGCTGAGTGTATCTGCCCGTGGCCCCTGGGGAAGCACTGGGTGAGATTTCTGTAGAAGTGTTGCAGACACTGGAGGTTAATCCAGGATCGGCATTCGTTGAGTAGTGGATTGTCGCATGGTCATCGTGAAGCGGAGTGGAGGTTGTCTTCTGTTACGGCTTGGATATTTCTGATCGAACATTTCTCCGTTGGCATTCTGTCCCTGATAGTTTCAGAGCGTGCCACAGTACGTCGTGTAAATAATTATCCCAGAGATAACGAAGCGATAAGATAAGGAGTGATCGATGATCTCGTGCTCGTGACGACGCCGCGTCCTTGTTCACTGTTCGCTTTGAGCGCGACCTGCAGACATGACGTCTACACCACCTCCGGGTTCACCATTCAACGTGAACATCCCCCAAGTGCCCTACATTCCCTCGCCGTCTCATTCATATCATCATCCGCGCGCGTCCATCAACACTTCCTTCTCTTTCGGTCCACAGTCTTTGGTTAACTCTTTCGTCGGCGCTAACCCCTTACACCCACACCCTCTCGCTCTCGACCCAAATCGCTCGCTTTTACCATCTTCTCCCTTACGATCATCTCCTCGCGCCCCACGACGCACGAAAGGAAGCATCGCTAGGCACCCGCTGGCCAATGACAATACCGATGTCTTCCAAGATTCGGGTGATGAAACCGACGACGACATCGAGTGGGGCATGGTTGACCGCATGCGCCTTTGGCGTCATGATGCGCTCATGCAGCATCTATACGATACCGCCGCCTTCTGGGGCGACAAGGTTCTTTCCTGGACTAGTGCGTCTTACTTCCCCATCTTTGCCATCGCATTTACCCGCTTTTCACGCATGCATAGACAATCCGAACGACGCATTTTGGCTCGCCCAAACGTACTTTATGACCCATCATTACTCCCGTGCAGAGCGCCTTCTCACGCGCCCTTTTTCTACAAAGCCCCTCGCCGTTCCGTTTGACCTGAAGGGCAAGGCCCGCGAACCCGACCTTCCGCCTCGCGTTCCCGTCGGCCCTGCTGCCATGGTCGATGTTGCGGCAGAACAGCAGGAGGGTGTCTCACGTCTGGTGGACATGAGCGTCGTGTGTCGCTACCTCGCTGCCCAATGTCTCGTCAGGCAGGGAAAGTGGGCCGAAGCAACAGAGATGCTCGGCGAAGCCAATCCGTTTCGTAATTCGGGTAAGCTATCTCTCTCATCCCATCCTAACGGATTCTCTATACGCTGACAAATTCTTAGGACGTAGCGGGCCCGCGGTGCCTAATACCGATGGAGGGATCAAGGTAGAAAAGATTATTCTCTTGTGCATACAGAAGCATTGATATGAAACGTCAGGTCGAAGCTTCGATGTGCAACTTACGTGGTCTTTTGATGCTAAAGCTCAACCGCGGGGACCAAGCGAAAGCTTGTTTCATGGAAGCCCTCGCGCTGGACGTCAAGTGTTACGATGCGTTTGAGCAGCTCGTAGGTGGCGAGATGATGACGGTCGAAGAGGGTGCGCCACCTCCGCTCTTCGACTATGCACAGCAATACCGACTTCCTTGCAGAGTGGGAGTTTGTGCAGTCACTGGCATACAAGGAACAGACTCCAGAGGATGCCGAGTTTGTGCGCCTCGTCTACACGTCGCGACTCCGAAAATATAAACATGCCGAGGAGCATGCCCTTACGCGCAGACGACTGGTAGAAGAGTTTGGTTTGTCAGACAATCCTGACGTGTTGTACTCCTTTGCCGACGCACTATATGCGCAATTCCGTTGGTCGGACTGTTACTCTATCACTTCGCGGTACGGGCTTCCCTCCGGTGGCTTTGTGGTGCCGATAGTCTCACATGTCCATACAGAATTCTAGGGTTGGTAGCGGTGCATACACCGACAATGCCCTTACACATTGCCTGTATGCACCACCTGTCACATTTACACTCAAAACTCTTCATACTCGCACATGAGCTCGTTGACCGCGAACCAGAATCCGCGACAAGTTGGTATGCGGTTGGAGTGTGGTACCTTATACAAAAGAAGTGGTCCGAAGCTCGCACGTACTTCAGGTGTGCATGCTTCTCGACAACCAAAGCTAGCGCTCATTTCTCGGCAGTAAGACTTCTCTAATGGACCCGCGGTTTGGGCCAGCGTGGATTGCATTTGCGCATACATTTGCTTTCGAGGGGGAGCATGACCACGCCGTGACGGCATACTCAACGTGCGCGCGCATGTTCACCGGGTGAGTGTACATCACCTCTTGTCGTCGCCGCGGAGCAGTTGTCTCAAGAACAGACTCAGCTCTCACTTGCCGTTAATGTTCATCGGGATGGAACATATTGTGCTGTCAAACTATGCGCAAGCCGATGAGTCGCTCAACGCAGCCAACGCTATGTGTGACGGTGACCCGCTGTTGATTAATGAGCGCGGTGTAATGGCCTTCAATCATGGAAGGTGCTTTCTTCGACCACCTTTCTCGATTGATCAGGGGACTGATTCGGAAAATGAATTGTAGATATGCCGAATCGGTGGACATGTTTCGTTCCGCACTTGCGATTGCGCAGGTCACGCAGACCTCCCAAGCTTCCTGGGCAACTACTTGGCTCAATCTTGGTACGAGCCTACGCAAGCTTGGTCAGCTAAACGAGGCCCAGGAGGCGTACGTCAAAGTTCTAGAAATCGACTCTCGCAGTGCGCCGGCGCTGGGCTTCCTGGGCCTGGTATATCACTTTATGGACAAATTAGATGAAGCAATAGTGAAATACCACGAGGTTCGTTTTTACCCTCCCGGATTCTTTTTGTTCCCTTTCCTATTACCTCCTTTTGGTCGTGCATTTTTTTTCGGGTCGGTCTGATTCGCCAACTCTTCGGGGCCGCAATTTACAGGCGCTGTCAATCAACCCAATTAATGCGCACGTGCTCGAATTGCTCAACCTTGCGCTCGAGGCGAGCGCTGACGCTGGTCCATTCGCGCGGCTCGGCGGCATGGGCCGGAGTGAGGAGTGGGCCAAGCAGATGCGTGCGCACGCGGCTCGCGAGGCACGGATCAGAGCAGCACGGGATAAGGAGAAGGAGAAGGAACCCTTGTTGTCGAGATCTTTGTTCGGAGACGTGCAAGAAGGCGAAGCTGAAATGGCCCTTGGATAGGTCCCCGTTCCAGTAAGCATTCATGTGCGCAATGCTATTGGCTCGGGGTCGAAAGGAAGAGAAGGGTACATGTATATTTACTCTCGGCATATATGTATGTACCGAGCACATACCGGGGCCTGAGAAGCCCGACGCTATTATAAGTCATTACGAGGTGACGACAAAGGCGCGGACGAACTGCACGTCTGTCTGAACGAAGGAAATGTTATTTCTTCTTGAGAGCGCATGCATAGGTACTGTACTAATATACGTTCGATAAACACAGTACCAGTAATCTGGCTTGGAGTCACTTAATTCATGTGGTGTCTAGTCGGGCTAAGCCGAACCACGAAATTAGTTTTCTCCGACGGGTGCCAACTATTCGGTTCGATTTCTTGTCATGTGAATGTGAGCCTTATCGTCGGGCGGGTGGGCCAGTGACAAGTGACAACAACGTAAGCGTGCGCAAACAAATACACTTGTCTTGGGCTTGGCTGAGAGACCTCAGTCAGGCAGGACATGCAGATTTTGGGGGGCACAACACAAACGACTGAACGAGGGAGCCATCGCCCCTGATGCCCCCCGGGCTATGCATATGCGCACAGCCCCTATCTATCATCAGACATCGCCTTCCGTCCCGGCGCGGACGTCCCCTCAGCCCTCAGTCGCACACACAACTATCTTCATCGGTTACGTTCGCGTCTGCTTCTGCATCATCGCAGCTGTCATCGCAGATGCGAAACACTGCCTCGAACAGAGCAGGCTCGGCACGGGCTGTTGACGGCTCTACCCGACGCGATGTGACTCCTCGTCCTGTGCGCCCGTTACCCGTATCAAAACAGACCAACTGATGAAATAGGTTTTTAAATTTCCGAGTGACATGACATGGGTGATGGATTATCATATATCATAGCTTATATTGTCGTACGGTGCTAGAAG
>QLPC01000190.1:0-42428 GCA_003314055.1 Lactifluus hygrophoroides | reverse complement strand
AACCATTGTCACACAGTTGTGCCCATGTTCTCCTCCTAGTCGGGCCGCCCTCCTCAAAAATATTTCCATCTTTGTACATAGATTAGGCGGCGGTACCACAATATATCCGACGGGATAAACATGTGGGTGGAGCACCACCATAAATTCCTTCAAGGCACGAGAAACGCTTTCCCAAGGCGACAGTTGGTGGAACCGATATGAACGTCGGCAAGCGATAATCATTACGCCTGCGAGTCACGGCTTCGGGCTGTCATACCGTTGTCTTAAATGACGATACTTGCGAAGAGAATACAGCGCGAGAGTTTCTACATCACCACGTGAATGATGTTTGGAAAACGACTACATGCGATGTGATTGATGTGTGTGTGTGAGCACGTACCGTTCTTGATATACTCTCCGAAGCGCAAGGCCTGTTCAATCTCCGCGGGATCAGTGAGACCACGGTTTTCTGATAATATAAACCAGGACAAGGCCAAGCGTGTGATAGCAACCCCTTGTGAGCCCAAGAATGTTCACACACTTGATCGATGAATGACGTGACGAACTCTCAAACATGCGACGCATGCGACCGTTGAAATCGTAACTGCATTTATCGGAGGCTGTGTGGTAAGCTTCTTGCGGGTGAAAGAAGAGGGGGAGCATGGGATTTCCAGGCACTGGCTCACTTGGGATCAGGGTAATCCCGGCCGAGACGGTGTAATTCTTTGTAAAGGGCGAGAACATGTTGGCGAGTTGAAGACATTTGGATGCGATGTCCTCTCTGATGTCGATAAATTGGCAAAATTAAAATCCGTTCTAGGGCCGCGGCGGGAGCAGTTTTTAAAAAAGATTGGTTGAATTTGGGTTGAACGTGTGACCCGGTGAAGCGCTCAATTGGCGGCGGCGGCGGCCTTTGTTTACGCACCAAGTGCACCAATTTTGGTCATCCAATAAAGAGTCTCACGTGAACGCCTCAGAAAATCGCATCGCATCGCATCGGCATCGAGAAAAATCATCATCTCAAACTAGGTCGCTTCATCGTTAGTCCTTTGTCTCATAAATTTCTGCCACGTATCAAGTACGAGATCTATCTGAAGTGGAAGACTTTGTGGATCCTCGAAGCCCCCACCGCTCGCTCTTTGCAGCTATGAAACCCATCCACCGGCGCTTTCCGGCATGCCGGCATATTGTGCATGTGCTCATTCTTCTCCATCAGAACTGCCTAACTTAGTACGAACTGTCTGTTAGAGTGCCACAGGACACCCATTTACTATAAACAGCGCCGGTTAGCACATGACACTCTCTTGGCTATTCCAAATAGCTTTTCGTGAGATAGTCCTGAAGAAGCTTTGACAGTAGACTAGTCGCAAGGGGCAGACGATATTTTTGCGAAACAAAATATAGAGTGACAAGTGGAGTCGTTCCAGGGTCCAGGTGGGCCGACAATGGCCCTGGGAAGAAAATGGAGCTCTCGTCAGGGACGTACAAATCAAAATCATGAAATACAGCGTGACTCCTGATCATTTATCCCAAAGGAATGGACTTCTTGGGGGAAAAAAACTCCAACGATACCTCGAACGTGCCAGACATGTACAGGTATATGTGCGATGGCGATGCGACAACACACTGCAAAGATGAAGCGAGGGCGGTCGTCGTCGGCAACGGATCTTGGAAGAGGCAAGAACTCATTAAGACCCCGTAAAGCCGGGCCCTTGTACTTGGCAGAAGGAGCAAGGGGAGAGGACCCATAACTCGGCGCAAGACACGCGGCCCTAATTGGCTCATCGACGAACGTGCGAGGAACATCAGCCTTAATGGGCAAACTTGGATGCCCTCAGTGATTTACATCTCCCAAAGATATAAGACCGTTCCCATCCCTCAAATGGGGTGACCTCATCCCCTCCTTGAACGGCTATCAGGCCTTGCGCATCTCACCGTCATGGCAGCTGAAGTTCGTACCCGAGAGAAGGATTCAGGCTCGCTCGAGAGCTCTGTTGGTGCTGCTCGACTTAATGCTGCTCGCGAGCTGGATGAACGTAGGAGGAATGCCCTCGCCGAGGTTGATAACGCCAACTTCTCGTAAGCAGACCGCTTTTCTTTTCCTTTCTCTGGTCTTGGCCTTACTCTTTCCAGATGGTTTCATGTCAAGGTTTGTGCTGTGGCTGGCGCTGGCTTCTTTACGGATGCGTACGTACTCTATGGATATCACTTTTATGATTTATCTCCTCACCGAGCACTCTAGATACGACATTTTTGCCATCAACATTGCCTCTCAAATGCTGGGATATGTATATGGTCACAATCGCGTCTTGAGCACAAATCAGGATCTTGGCGTCAAGGTCGCTACCCCGATTGGCAACTTTTTCGGTCAGCTTCTCTTTGGTTGGCTCGCCGACGTCCTTGGTCGTAAGCGCATGTGTAAGTTCTCTCATCACGAATTACAGATCGATTCGTCCTCACTCGTAGCACTAGATGGTATCGAACTCATGATCATCATTATTGGCACATTCGGTCAGGCGATCAGCGGTTCTGGCCCGACAGTCGGCATCATTGGGGCCATCATCGTCTGGCGCTTCATCATGGGTGTCGGAATTGGTGGCGATTACCCATTGAGTGCTGTCATCTCCTCCGAATTCGCTTCTACGAGGACCCGTGGCCGCCTTATGACCGCCGTCTTCGCTTTCCAAGGCTGGGGCAATTTCAGTTCGTTCATCCGTAATTCCGCATTGAATCCGACTTAACGTGTGTTGATTCCTAGCGGCTGCCCTTGTCTCGTTCATCATCGTGTCCGCGTTCAAAAATCGCATCATTCACGACCCCATAACCAACCTCAAACATGTAGACTATTGCTGGCGTATACTCATCGGCCTTGGCTGCATCCCCGGTGTGATTGCCCTCTATTTCCGGCTTACCATTCCCGAAACCCCTCGTTTCACCATGGATGTCGAACGCAATGTCGTGCAGGCTACTCAAGACATCCAGAACGTTATCGCCACTGGCGGCTTCTACGTCGACCCCGATGCGGCTGTTCAGCGCGTGCAAGCTCCCAAGGCTACTCGCCGAGACTTCTTAGAACACTTCGGCAAATGGGAGAACTTCAAGGTCCTTTTCGGTTGCGCATATTCCTGGTTCGCTCTTGATGTAAGTCGTTTTATCATGTTCTCAGTAGGGTCTCTTCCTCACATATTTGGGTCCAGATCGCATTTTACGGCCTAGGTCTGAATTCCTCCATTGTACTCAAGACCATTGGTTTCGGCAGTTCTCCCAAGCCAGGCTCGCTTGGCGTATACGGCTCCTTGCGTAATATCTCTGTCGGCAACATCATTCTAGCTGTCGGTGGCCTCATCCCCGGTTACTGGGTGTCCTTCCTTTTCATCGACTCGTGGGGGCGTAAACCCATTCAATTGATGGGCTTCACCGTCCTTACTGTGCTTTTCATCATCATGGGTGTGTATTTATACCTTCCTTTCGTCTGTCCTTTGTTAGTAACGCGCTATCTTGTGCCAGGTTTCGGCTATAATGCTTTAATCAAAACTCATAACAATTCCAAGTGGTTCGTCGTCCTTTACTGCCTCGCCAACTTCTTCCAGAACTTTGGCCCCAACACTACCACTTTCGTCGTACCGGGTGAGGCCTTCCCCACTCGGTACCGATCCACGGCACACGGTATCTCTGCGGGATGTGGCAAGCTCGGCGCCATCGTTGCGCAGGTCGGCTTTGCCCGTTTGAGAAACATTGGTGGCACCAATAAATTCATTAACCACATGTATGAGTTTCCCCCCTCCCTCGGCCTTGAAGAAACAGCATTTGACGCCCTCTCATTACAGTCTCGAAATTTTCGCCTTGTTCATGTTCACTGGAATCTTTTCCACCTTGCTTATCCCTGAAACCAAGGGGAAGTCTCTGGAAGATTTGTCAAACGAAGACCAGGATGGATTCGTGAGAGGTATGACCTAGTCGTCTCTCCCCTTCCATGCAGCGCGCTTAACCAACTTTTCCCTCTTAGGTGTCAACGAATTACGCGTCAACAAGGAGGGTCTTCTTGTTTCCGGTGCTTGATGGAACATCACTCAAGCCGCCACCCTCTCTTCGTATCTTATTTCTTCGACATCGGAGGAACCAACCCAATCCGTTTGTCATGTCCCCTGATTCTTACGACTCATGCCGAGTTCCGTATATTTATAAGCTAGTTCGCTTGTTGTAGTTTTTCTGATTAATAGAACGATGCCCAGTCATGTGTTCGACTCTATTCCTTGGGATGTGGGCGATTTAGCTAGCACCGGAAGACAGTGCCAATTCGCGGATTTTCAGACCATCTACATAGTCGAACCCTGCTTAGTCCATACCCTGCATACCCCTCCGTAGAGCTATGGGTCACACGGGGTTAGTATGGGTTCAGATAGGCATGCCAAAGGTAAACTTGGAGGTTGACAGGTCACTCAAGCTACTCAAGCATCAGCAAAACGTCAAAAAAATTTCGGACTTTCTCACTTGTTCAGCTTTATAACGAGCTTTTCTAAAGTGAACAGAATATGAAGTCAAAGAGTTGGTCTCTCATTTAGCTTTTTCTACTTTATAACCACTGTTCGTAACAGAACTTTTCTATGGCTGAGGATTCACTAAATGACCTTTCACTTTTCAACCTATCCGACTTTATAGTGACTTTATAAAGCCAAAAAAGTTTTATGCCGTTTTCCTGATGAAGGGGAGATAAGGGGACATCCATTTAGTTATACGTTATCAGAGTTTTGGGTTAAGAGTCACCCGATGGATGCATCACAGTGGCGGTTGCATTGTTTGCTATCTTTTTCCTACAAGAAAGTGAAAAAATAAATTGGTATATACTTTCTCCTCTCACCGAATTACAGAGTCTGAGGGGCTGAGGGAAGTCACGGTGTCATCTCAGGCTCGTATGGCCCCCAATTGCAACCAGCAGACATGTGATTATCTAGCCCGGGCCCTTCCCCACTTCCGAGTCCTCCTTCTCCACCAATACTCGAATACTCCATTGATCCATGGGGATGGGGGTAAAAAAAATGTCTGGGCCGCAGGAGAGAAATGGACATGCACTAGATCAAATCTCTAAACGTTTACAAGTAAAATCTCAAAAATCTCTCACTTGAGCCGTTTTCGCTCCCCAAAAACGGTATGGCGACGTCGTGTGACCTACGATCGAATATGTACCCGTACTCATGAATTCATTATAGAAGTCGATGGAGCGCCTGCTCTCCCTGACCCTGACTTTGTGTGTCGTCACGGTCTTGTGTCGTATCCCCCTGAGCGGCGGCCACTTGCAGATGGGATTGACTAGACCGGTAGACCCTCTTGGCAGAAGAATGAACCCAACACGTGGCATTGGACCCGGGTACGCAAACGCAATGAAAAGGAATTGCAATTGGGATTCGGTACAGGAGGGACAATACCAAGGGAAATGGCTATCCCCCCCAACCGTGGTAGGGTGACGGATCTTTTTTTTTTCTTACCAACGCGTTGGTACTACACAAGACTCTAGGGCGCAGAGGCCTTTCCGGGGAAAGTGTTGCTGTGGGACCTGGAGATCATGCTAAGGAAATATACATTTCGCTGTATAACGGCATGACTGCATGGTGCACGTCTTGTCGTTGACACACTAGGGGTCATGTGCACAGAGTGCCCTAAGCCTCCAGCTGGATTGACAAATTGTCGGGCTTCGATCCCCTGCCACCGCGCGCTACTGCTCTAGAAAAAACGTTCTGCGTCCAAACGTGGTTATAGCGAAAACTGAAACACGAGAAGACTCAAGGCAAGGGTGGGCGGGAAAAAGAATACGCAGAAAAAGTGGACAGTGTCACAGTGAACGCAAGGCGATTATGGCTGGAATTTCTTTGAACCGATCAGGCACGACATTTTATGGGTGCCCGCTGAGGTTACGGCTACAAAGTGCTTCGGTTAGTCTCGGGTAAGAATCTGGAGTTTTCTCTGGCGAATGGACCCACGTCTGCCGTGACAGTCCTGCGTTCGGCTGCCGGGCGCTTCCTAACGACTGGTCAGGAACCCACCCATGACAAACACCATCAATGAAAATGGTTTTCGAAGCCACCAAGCAAGCCACAGGCACCAAGAGGTCCGGATTCTTCCACCAGTATTTCACCAGTGGTGGCGCAGGGGCAAATGCGCATGTAGCAGGGCGCAACACCAAGTCCACTTACGGAAGTCGAGCTATCCTCCCAAGAATCGTGATCGGGATTGTGCAGGGTCGATGGAAACAACCAATCCAACAGTGGGACCGTATTACTCTGAGATTCCATTTGGGACCGCATCAGTAGAGAACGCATCATTGACTCATCCCGGAGCATTGGAGGACAGACCAGACCAGCGCTGTATGAGCATCCTTGACGGTGTTTAATGCGATGTTATGTAAAGCAAGTTCCCCTGGCTCGGGATTGGCCGCGAGGAAGGACACATCCTGTCGCCGAACATGGCCAGTCAACTGCGCTCTCTCCATATTACGGCTAGTCTATCTTCTTGGATCGCGCCACCAGGGAGTCATCACGGGCACAATGAATCCCAAGAATCAAATTGACCCGGGTCCTCGAACGTGCGCTTGTCATGCAGGATGCACAATGCTTTGTGCTGGGCTCTGTGTGTGTGAGCTTAAGTTGAGTTCCTTTCGGTAGGTTCTCGCACTTTGTATGTTCACTTGAACGAAATGATCCCAGATGCTGTCATAAGCGTAGTTCAATTGCTTCGCGGGTCAGTTGCCCCTAAATGGGCGTGGGCGTGGGACTCCGACGGCGCCTGTCACGCATCACAGTAGTCACACTCTCTAGTAATCGCTCCAACGCAACGCAACCGAGTGGCGAGTTGCAGATATGTTATTTCCCTCCTGGGCCTGGCGAACGGCTATCATAGAACACAGAGATAATACCCCTGGTTCCATAAATCGTGCAATGCCATTTTCAAGGTCGCTTTTTCTGTCCCTTCCAGGTTCAATGCAGGAGAACACGGTTGGCGCCTGACTCGGGTCCTATCTTGAAAATTTTGGGCTGTCACCGTGACGAAGAAAATCATGTGGGGCATTGACACCATGGAACAAAGTTGTGGACAGCGCTGTCCTCGGCGCTATTTTCACCCACCACAAGGGAGCAGCGGCTCAGCGGCCTTCCAGAATACGTAACCTGATGTGGGAAGTGTGTCTGATGTGTACTAGGTCGGTGTTTTTCGGTCCCTTTGACTAAGTTAGATTTGATTATGAGATAGATGCGAGGGCAGACTCGGCAGAGGCTGCAACGTACCCCAGAACTAAACAGAACTAGTAGGGCCTCATTCCCCTCTCACGTTCGAATGTCAAAGCTAATATCCGCTACTTTCTATTTTCTGTATGTTTGTTGCCGTCAAGTCGGAGGAGGCGATACTCCTCTCATCACGGGCGCTACTCTGGAGGAGGCACGTTCGTGCGCCTCACCAGTGCGCAATTTGGGATTGGGCTTCTCGATCACGGCAGGCTACCATACAATGCCCGTTTGGAAACAGTTATATATGCCTTCGCAGCGAGAGTCATAACCTTTTCTGTATTCCTATCCCCTCATTAGCTCATGATTGCATGATCCACTATGAGCTTCCACACCCTCCCTAGCCTAGATTTTTCTGGCGACCATACTTCCGTTGGTACCGTTACCCTCCACAAACCCCCCCCCCTCCCTAGCATCGATGATGGAGTCAGTGACCGTAATACCATTGCGCTGAACAAGAGTCGCACGGTCGCTCTCGAGAAAGTGGACAAAGCGCCGTTCTCGTATGTGTTCTTGTAGCATGCTCTGTGTCTTGCGGAATCTCACAGCTCTGGATCGCAGGCTTTTCCACGTCAAAGTGTGGTTGGTGGCAGGAACGGGCTTCTTCACTGACGCGTCAGTATAGTTCAATCATATGGTGACAAATATCGTTGACAAATTGTCCCTAGTTATGACATCTTCACTATCAGTATTGCTGCTATCATGTTAGGGTATGTATATGGCGAAAGTGCGTACTTAGCTATTACTATGTCCACCAATAACTACAACGAATTTGACAACGCAGATAACCACCTGGAGCGAGGGGTTGACTTCGGTCTCAAGGTGGCATCTCCTCTGGGAAATCTGCTCGGCCAGATTCTCTTCGGGTGGCTGGCAGATCTGTTGGGTCGCAAGCGGATGTGTAAGTCAATAGTCAATAGATAGTAATATTTGTCATCCAATGCTCACGTGATCTCTCAGATGGCATCGAGTTGATGGTTATCATCACGAGCACATTCGCCCAGGCCATAGCAGGATCCGGGCTTACAGTTCACATCATTGGCGTTCTCACTTTCTGGCGTTTTGTTATGGGCGTAGGAATTGGCGGCGACTACCCTCTTAGCGCCGTCATCTCCTCAGAATTTGCGTCCACACGATCTCGTGGTCGCCTCATGACAGCTGTCTTTGCTTCACAAGGGTGGGGTTATCTCGGTAACAAGTTATTTCCGCATTGCCACGGTTTATGCTAATGGCTATCAGCTTCCACCATTGTTGCCCTGGTCACTGTGTCCATCTTTAAGCAAAGCATTCTGAACGATTCGCCGACAAACTTTTATCATCTTGACTACTGTTGGCGCATCCTTATTGGTCTTGGTTGCGTCCCAGGTGTTGTCGGCCTCTATTTTCGGCTTACAATTCCGGAGACACCTCGCTTCACCATGGATATCGAGCGTAATGTCAAAAAGGCCTGTCGAAATATCGAAGCAGTACTATCTGCCAACGGCGTGGCACCCGGGGTCTGGCGCGTGGACCCGGAAGCATCCACGGAGCGCACAGATGGGCCGAAAGCAAGCCTGCGTGATTTCAGGAGATATTTCGGCCAGTGGAAGAATGCTCGTGTGCTTCTTGGTACAGCGTACTCTTGGTTTGCGCTCGACGTAAGGATAGAGTTTAGAAGCGAAGATGGGAACTTATAACATCACTTCCTTCACAGATCGCATTCTATGGGCTCGGCCTGAACTCTTCGAAAATCTTCACCGTAAAAATTCTCGCCGCTTTGGGATTGGGCTCAGGCAGCGGTGGCGAAACAGATACTACTGGGATGCATGACGTGTTCTACCATCTCCACGACCTCATCATATATACGTTGATCATTGTATCTACGTGTCTCTTACCGGGTTATTTGGCTTCATTCCTTGTCATCGACTCTTGGGGACGCAAACCGATCCAGCTTATGGGATTCATCATTCTCTCCATTCTCTTCCTCATCATGGGTGCGTCGCAACGACCATGCTTTTACTCAGACTGATTTATACTATTTAGGCTTTGAGTTTCAAGTGCTCACCGAGTCGAGCTTGAAAACGAAGATTTTGATGTTCCTTTACTGCCTTGCGAATTTCTTCCAGAATTTTGGCCCAAACGTTACTACTTTTGTCATACCAGGAGAGGTGTTCCCTACCCGATATCGGTCCACTGGTCATGGTTTCTCGGCAGCCTGTGGTAAACTCGGGGCCATCGTCGCACAGATCATTTTCTACGTGAAAGGCGATGCGACCGAATCCATGTACGTCTTTTGTTAGGCTGTATCATTACTTCGCTAATCTCGGCCCTACGTTCCCTCAGCCTGAAAATCTTTGGCTTCGTGATGCTATCAGGGGTTGCGTCCACACTACTGCTACCAGAGACGCGGGGTCGGTCGCTGGAGGAATTGTCTAATGAACATCAAAAAGGATTCATCCGAGGTGCCCGAAATGAATTCGAGTTAAAGGCGATGTCACTGATGTATATTAATCTAGGTGCCAATCAGATTGAATTGCGCAACGGCATTGTTTTGAGAAAGATGCCATAGAGCGATTCATTGCGAGGGCTTTCATCCTAACGGCTTGTCAGGGCCTCCTTTCACAGCCTATTTACCTTCCCCTTCCTTCATATATTTACATTCCTTTCTGCCTTTTCTGCTATATCAATTGTCGTCTTGAGGATGTTCAATGCCATTGTATACACTTGGAAGTTGTCATCATGCAGTAAATTATCTCGTCGTTAAGTGTTTGTACTTCGTTCTGGTAGTTTTTTTCCCCCTGGGTTCTGTTGGTAGAGTTGTATGTTATGCGTATATAGCATGTGAAATCGTCTTAATCGTTGGCCGCCAGGAGAGTCGTCCCCACGCTTGTACTGCCAGGACAGGATATACTCTCACTAATAGTGAGTATATACTTATATTACCTGCAGATATCTCGATCGCGTCTAGAACCATGACACCCCATTTCTGGGCGTCAAAATGTCTTTTTCCTTTCGAAAGTGACACGGAACGTGTGATCCCTGTGGCGTTGCTGCGGTGTTGGTAACTCGTGAAGTGGTTCCGTCCGACCTTCGGCAGGTTACCATGTGGTGAGCTCCTTATTATAGGAAAGACCGGGATGATGTGGCAAAGGAACCTTATCAAATTGCTAGTTTCGGGACTCAAACCTGCGGTGATTGCGGCCTTTGCTCGGGCAGAAGCTGGAACGGCAGACACCGCAACACTAGATCTGGTGTTGGGCGCATACTAGCACAGCACTATGTTATCGTGGCCGGCGTCGTCGGGCACGTTTATTCGCAGCAAGTCCCAGGTATCAGTCATACAACGAGTGTTGATCGGGACTTGAAATTCCTGAAAGCCTGAAATTGCCAAGTACTACCGGTGTGGAGTCATCAACCACATGTCAGGTGTCCCTTCGTGTCCCTCTCCGTCACCATGGCTGTTCTAGGCTAGTCGTAGCTTGTCGGGGGTTCGAATATTGAGAGGGGAGAGTACTATAGTGACTTGACGGCAGTAGCGGTGAGTGGGGGAACTTCTGTCAAACTATCAGTGGATTTACAACTTGAACCCCTGGAATTTCCTAGACGGTTCTTGTAAAGGAACGGTTCGAAATACCCGTGTTGCCGATGTTTCCAAGTTATGTTATTACCATTAGATCGCTCTGGAGATACCCTAGCATCAGCAAAACGTCAAAAAATTCGGACTTTCTCACTTTTTCAGCTTTATAACGAGCTTCTCTAAAATAAAAAGTATATAAAGTCAAAGAGTTGGTCTCTCTACAGTATTTGGCCTTTCCTACTTTATAACCACTGTTCATAACAGAACTTTTCTACGGCTGAGGATTCACTAAATGATTTTTCACTTTTCAACTTATCCGACTTTATAGTGACTTTATAAAGCCAAAAAAGTTTTATGTTCCTGATGTATACAGTTGAAATTGTCATAACGAATAGGGCACTTAGCACTTTATTTGATTGTACTACTCGCTCCCCTTCTTGGAATGATATGAAAACCTGAGCATAGATAGAAACCAATGGCCATTATACACATGCCAAATTTTAAGGGGTGTTTTTCGAGGAAGAAAGAAATTGTGGATACTTATCGTTATTCGTATGACAATTTCAACCGTAACAGTGTATTGCATTACGATTTACGTCATTTTACGAAAGTCCTGGCCGCGCGCCATGGGGTGTCTATTAGATTTCGCAATCGTCATACGGTCTTCCTTTATGCTGCATTGGATGCGGGTACGAAGCAAGTTGAAGCAGTGCAGCATATCTTATGGTAAGTCATATGATGTGCGAGCTACCAGAGCAGAATATGAAAACAGATGAGATTGAACAGAGTGGGAGCGTCGACAAGTTACGAATCACTAAGGCCCTATTCGGGAACGCGGTTAGGTTGAGGTTAGGTCAGGTTGGAGAAAACTCGGCGCTGTCCGAACCATTTGGTCAAATTAGTCACAGCCTGTCACAAAATTAGATCAGAGGATTGCATGAACACGGTATCACAAAAATCTCCCTCTAAAAAGCTCTCCTCTCAGGAGCTTCGCAGACAGCAATACCGAAAGGCCTCCCAGGAGCTGTTTGCAGTTGTGATGCAGTGGCCCAGAGTGAAGAGGGTCCACCCCTCCCTTGAGCGTCTTGTGGGTAAGACTCCTCCCCCAGACACTGGCACATAGACTCGGACGCTTTACTTTACTTCCTCTCCTTTGATGCCACCCCTCGTTTCTCGCTGGACTTTATTTTCAGACTTTTTGTCTTTCTGTACCTTGTTGAGTAGGGTTTCAGGAGTCTCAGTGCTGGTTGTAAGGCCTTGTTACCGGGGTTATGGTAGAGGTCTGGCGTAGTACAGGGGATGGGGGCTGGCACTGGCAATCCCTACGTAGGATACGTTCTATGAGTCTTGTTGTCTCTGGCAGTGGACTATAAACATGCCCTTTGGGTCGATTAAAAAAAAACCCCCCGAAAGGCCTCTATAATTACTGCTGCAGCTGCAGCCATACTCACCTCTCGCCACTTCTTTCATTCGTAATTCAGGCGTGACACTCCCAAACTCTGGGTTGCCAGGTTTCGTGACCCTAACCTGACCCAACCTCAACCTAACCGCGTTACCGAATAGGGCCTAAGCTATTACTAGATTACTAGTACACAAAGGGTTACAAATCACAAATGATAAATCGATAAATCGATAAAGCTTCAATAAAGTATCAAATCGATCAGAGGAAAGGAATGACGGATCATGTTGGTACAAAGTCCGATGAAAAAGCCGGAAAAGAAATAGAACGCGTGTACCACCCACACACCCAAGCCGAGCCGCTAGTTTGTCATCACCCACCAACCTTTTACTTTCTCAAATCCACGCTGACACCAGCCGCCATCCCAGCAAGGGCCGGGGTCACGACACCCATCCCCTCAGTCGGGACAAAGACGGCCTTGTTCCCAAACGCGGCGACGCGGGCGACCTCCTGGCGCCGACAGCCCATCTCCTGCGCGAACACATCCTCAACATCCGCATCGGCGCGCGCCTTGACGCGGATCGCTTCCGCCTCCGCTTCAGCGGCAAGCCGCGTCGCGTGTGCGTGTGCTTCGGCTTCGATGGGCGTGCGCTCGGCGACGGCTTTGGCCGCCGCGATGATGGAGTACGCTTCCGGGTCTGCCTCCGTCTATAGCGCCGTCGTGCGGTTAGTAAGATGCAGGTTGTTATCTTGTCGCGGAGAGGTACGTACGTTACGGGCCTGGGCCTCGGGCGACGGAGAGGACACCTTCCTCTTGCTTGACTTTGTGCTGTTTTCCCGGTCGACATTCTGGCGAGTTTCTTGGGTAAGGTATCTCTCAGCCAATCAGAGATAAGACGTACAGAAGCCTCAACTTGGGCCTGCAAAGCGCGCTTGGTGAGTTTGTCCATTGTGCTTGCAATCTCGCCTGAGACCTTGATCGATTGATCAGCAGCAGGTCATGGGGAATATACCTCGATAACTCACCCTTAAATTGCCTATCAATGACAGCAAGGTATTTGAGAGTAATGCCATCTTCAAGGGCGGCAGTGTGCAAGTCGTCCATGGCGTGGGTCCTTAACGCGTCAAAGAATCGAGAAGAACTCTCCGCCTCTTCCATAGTGTCGCCACCAAGAGAACGCTGCTTGACCATGGGGCTATAGTCAACTACAATGGGTGTTAAACACTGATGTAGCGGGATAAAGGGACTGCATACGATGAGCAACAATCTGTGTCAAAATGGACTGGGTCTTGTCCCGGAGTGCATTGTATGGCGTCTCATACCCGTGCGTAGCGAGCTTGAGAGGCTCCTCGAGTTGCCACTTGAGGTACAGCTCCAAGCTTACCGGAACTTTATCACGGGTGAATGTATAAAGTTCATGGACCCCAGTGGGGATAGACAGAGATAGAGACAGATGACATACATATCCTTCGTCGGCATCTCAAATTGATTTTCGCCGAGTGTGTAGAGTCCACGTAATGTGACATTTTGGTGAGTAATACAGTGCTGTCCAGCAGGGAGTAGCTCGAGGTCATTGCCAGACTGCAAAATCGCGCAATTGTTCGCGGGAATGTCCAAACTGAACGTATTATGAACTACTCCTCGTCAGCACGGAGGACCAAGCCAGTATGTGGGAGCTAATTACAATAGCGCCACGATGTAGTCCTTGTTCACAGGGCTTGCGGGGGACATCCGAATCTCGAGACTACGTCCCAGAACCGCAACCATGACATGGTCCTTGATCAGATTGGGAAGATGCGTCTAGTCAACTATCGCGAGCACATCGTAGCTGCCCGTGATTCCATACGCGACAAATCCCGAATTCTTAAGTACGAAGATTCGGTTCTGCGGGTCAGAAATTACCGCGGCTGGGTTCTGTGACACCTGAACGTCCTGAACGTCTGAACGTCTGAACGGCCTGAACGGCCTGAACCATTGTCAAACCCTGGAAATTAATCACAGTGTGTGACACTGCGAAGAAAAATCAGAGGCACTTCATTCGGGTCCCAGAATGCGGATAACTTCTGGGGATTCACGACTTACATCCATGTGTCCCCTTGTACGTGCGCGCCCACCAGTTGCGCAACGGGAATCCGGGGTACCTTCCCGGTTTCGTGAGCAGCTTGGCCGAGCTCCTCCAGCGCGCCGATGATGCCCTTCTTCCCGATGTGTACTACATACGGACGTTCCTCCGAGAAGTAGTGAACGGTCTTGGCGAATGTACTCTGCAGTTTGGCAGGCGAGATTGACCCTGCGCCCTTGCCGTGGCTGCTCCCGCCAGCCGCGTGCGTGCCGTGCCCATGTGCGTACGCGTAACCGGTGCCTGTGGTCGCGCCTTCGATGACGGTCGCACCATCACCAAAATCTGATGGGCTGGGCATAATTCGATTTAGTTGGTACTAAGAGGGTGGATGCATGTGGTGGGTGTGAGAGTAAGAAAGGAGATAGGAGGTGATATGGAGTATATGTTGGTCGTAGGCCGTCGAATCCCGTGTCCGTTTTTATAAGGATGAGATGATCATTACGCAGGCCAAAGTTGGTGTCATAGTGCAGTGCGATGCGGTCGTCCAATCCTGGTCACCTCCAATGTCGAGCAATACAGTAACCGTGTATTTCGATGCGTGTCCAAGTGACCTGAGCAGCCTAGCTGAGCTGGATTAAGGTAACCAGGCCGCAACATGTGCTCCGGCAGCAGCAGGGCGCTGCTGTATGCAAGGTCCGAAGGTTGAGTGTGCCCCAATTGGAGTACTGCAGTCAGTTGCTTGCCTGGCCTTACTTGCAAGTACGAGTCCCTCCGACTCTTCGTTTCTACCAAATCTCGGAATTTGCCGAGAGAACGGCGCCCACTAATGGCCGCATCGCGCTCTGCGAC
Source organism: Lactifluus hygrophoroides (assembly GCA_003314055.1). Taxonomy (NCBI): domain Eukaryota; kingdom Fungi; phylum Basidiomycota; class Agaricomycetes; order Russulales; family Russulaceae; genus Lactifluus; species Lactifluus hygrophoroides. The sequence goes on along the minus strand of QLPC01000190.1, from coordinate 27,311 downwards.
ACGCGTTGAATTGCCCTGGGGCACAGCTTTGAGCAAGAGACAGGCTTGCGCACAAACATAAGGCTATGCTCAGAGATACGAATAGGAATAACCGAGTCGGGCGTTGCACAAAGGAGCGATGTCCTAGTACATAGGCCCGGGCACGTAACTGCTCCCTAATACTTAGTGGTCTATGTCATGCGCTACAGTCAGTCGTGCCACCGCACGCCCACAACCCCGGGTCATAATGAAGGGCCTCACAATTTTACAACTATCAGGAACGATCGAGACGAGGAACATCACATTGACACACTGGCAGGTCTCGAGGCACAGACAGACCTCCTAGTGGCAGGGTGGAATTATGCTCCACAAGAACGTGCGTCGCTCACTTGCTCCAAGGGCCATTTTTCAGTGACCAAGGCGAGCTGGAATGAATTGACATCTTTTATGAGCGCTAGTTGTAGGGTAATAGTTCCACCGCGCGCTGTGTAATTGTCTTCCCCATACCACTGGTGCACATGGTATTTGATGCCATATGCGCCCGTTGATAGATACTAGGGACATCGCTGCCACTCAGATATCACCGTCTCGTACATTGTACTACGACGCCCTATAGAATGTTTGACTTTGCCAAGTTCGAAGACCAGCCATTAAACTGCATTAACCCTGTGCTACGCAAGGAACCAGGGACCATTGGGACGATCATATCCCCGCTTGTGGTGCAGCAGTGTGGGAGTGGAGCATTCACAGTAATCGGACTGAGAAAGGATGCTCATCATTATCCCTAACGAAGCAAAAACAACCTAGCTATACGCGGGTATGAAATCGTGCCTCGAGACAGGGGCCTGCGTCAGGTTTTACACTTCCGGAATTCCTGCTCTCATATCTAGACTAGTCCATCGACGTAGAACAAAACACAAACAGACCGATGCTGGTGTTGGCTTCGATTGCAATCTGCACATACATCATACACGTACTCCAGGGCCGACGGCGATAGAAGCGGCACTGGTCGAAGAGTTTAGCTCAGAGACTCTGGAATGAGAGGCACCCAGGCAGACACACACACAAACACATCACGCGAATACTGAGCTTCTATATCGAATCCCCAGTCAGAGGAAGCTGATCTGTTTTACCGAGGCCTATGCTATTAGGGCGCACCCTGTCGTCTTGATGCACAGCCAATAACGTCCACGTCCGTCCAAGATCCACAAACGTTCGCACCTCGTACCTTCAGTGAGAGAAGCCCTTAAGCAGTGTCGCTTGAGTCCTAGTAAAAGTATACTTGTGAAGCTTAGAAGGTCATGTTTTGGTCGTCGGTGATAAAACTGTCCGTATAATTGGCTCTGGCCCGGGGCTTAAGCATAGCATTCGGAGACACCCCATAAACGTGGAGGCCGATGCCTGTCAATACACGACAGAGAAATGATTCGAAACGTTGCGGGGGAACTGTCAAGAGGAGGCCAAAAACGCGCAAGCACTCGTTAAACTGACCAGCAGCCCTCTGGCCCTCCTAGGTACCATCACCGTGTGGATGTAGTGCGTGAAACGTTGTAGCGAAGATGGACTATTTCTTGATTCAAATGCTGGAACAAGAATAAGAGGATTTCTCAGGCATGTCAATTAGAAGGCCTTGACATGTCATGATCACAAATGAGGTCCGCTGATCCAGGCAGGAAACTTGATCACAACAGAGGGACATAAGGGGGTACCATTGACAGTGGCATCAGCTTCTTCACGCCATCTGGCGCCCTGTTGGCAATTTCGATTGTAAAATTGTGTCTAGGTTCCTGAGGGGGATGCCCGACCACATGGGGCCCATTGGCATGACGAAACTATTGGACGTCGGTTGAATGAGATAGGACTCGGAGGGCGGGGCTCGTGAATCTTTGTATTGATGCTGTGGCGGGGGTGCTTAAAGCCGAGCAATAGGATCAAGCGCCAGAGCAGGGACAAAGACAGTAGTGGCTTTACAAATTCATGATTAAGGTCGTTGACTTCTGCCAGGCAAACGTGGATGGAACGTTCGTCATCACGTGCGTGACGATAAAGCTTGATTGGCCATTCTTCAGGCGCACTTGATGACAGAAACTACACATGGGTTCGATAATAGAGTGAGATCTTTGCGCACCTTAAAACTCTCTGTTTCTGTCGTTTCGACAATTTCAAACGTCCGGGTGCAGTCGAGCCTGTATAAAGAGACAGGTAGTGGTCAGAATATTGGCGGCCAAGGTCTACCCTTCATCATGTACTCACTTTCCGCTCTCTTCCTCCTTGCCGTGTTCATCGCGCAGGCACTGGCACGTAGTCCCTAGCATTCTAACTATGTCAAGGTTCTCACGTCATCATAAACTCGTATCTAGGCCGCTCCCTTTGTCGCTCCAGCACAGAGCCCTCTGTCTCAATCCTCTAACTATGTTGGTCCCAATAACGGCAGCCTACCAAAGTCACACGTTGTCCCTGGCAAATCCTTCGACCGTTTCATTCAGGTGCAATTTGTTGTTATACGATGCGATGTACTCGTATTCATCTGATCCTTCTTCTAGATCTGGCTCGAGAACACTGACTTTGCAACTGCCAATGCCTCTGTGAGAAATCCGCCTTCTCCCGACTTCTTTCACACTCCTCACCAATATTCCTTAAGGCTGACTTCAGAGCCCTCGCCGCGCAAGGCATCTTCCTCGATCGCTACTATGGCGTAACCCACCCTTCAGAGCCCAACTATATCGCGGCTGCCGGTGGTTCATTCTTCGGAATGGCGGATGATAACCTGTATCATATTCCTTCAAAGTGCGTCTCAACTGTCACCTGTCATTGCGCTTTGCGTCTTAACCGTTCTCCAGTATCTCCACTGTGGTGGATCTCTTGGAGCAGAAAAATATCTCTTGGGGATGCTATCAGGAAAACTTACCTTCTGACGGATTCGAAGGATTCAAGTGAGCTAGGCCACGTCTTTTGATTATGTTTTTGCTCAACCCATTCCCCATACATAGCTTTTCATCCAAGAATTATGTCAATACCTCGGCGGCCAATTATGTATTTTATGTGCGCAAGCACAACCCCCTAATCATTTACGATTCAGTTGCATCCGTGCCCTCCCGCAGGGCACGGATTCGTAATTTCAATGACTTTGCTGTGGATGTCAATGCTTCTGCTCTTCCACAGTGGGTCTTTGTGACCCCGAATATGATCAACGACGGCCATGACACCGATATCAACTGGATCAATCAATGGCTGAAGTTTTGGCTCGTTCCGCTTCTCAAGGACTCGAATTTCAACGACGGCCGCACTTTGATCCTCCTCACGTTTGACGAGAACGAGTCGGATAATGAAAATAATAGCGTTGCTGCGATGTTGCTCGGAGGTGCCGTTCCTAACAACTTACACGGTAAGGTCGACTCGACCTTCTACACACATTATTCCACGCTTTCCACCGTTGAGGCAAACTGGGGCCTCGGGTCGCTCGGCAGGGGTGACACCAACAAGTGCGTCTCATTTCGTTCTCCGAGTCTTCCTCATAAGCGAACTCCTCTAACCTCTCGTCGCTCGATGCAGGACAATCTCAAACGTCTTTTCCTTTGTCGCTAGCTCAACGGGTTACACAAACTTGAACATTTCCGGCTCGCAGATCCCGCTTCTCAACGCCTCGGGTGCATCTCCTGGTCCGCTCAACCCGAACCGCTACGTGCCTTTCACTGCGCCTAACACGTCCGCGGTCGGCGCAGGAGGCGGACACGTCTTCGTCGCTCCTGGTCTGAACACCAGCTTTACTGCCGCAGTGGCACCTGCCCCGGTCAACCTCACTGCTCTCAACCGGACTGTGCCCTGGCTGGGTCCACGCCCGACTTGAATGCACAACAAACCCGAATAGTACGGACTAATGACGAATGTTCACAATTCAGGACTTGATAGTAGCAGCTGTAGTAGCAATGTGCACAGCTAGGACTTCTACGCTTTTCATGATGTTTTACTCAGGCTACGATACGGATACACGCGTTTCATCTCTTTTTATTTTGTTTTCCACTTTTGGAGTTGGTATATCATGATTAAGAGACATATTTTTGCTATGGTCACCTTTAACACTCCAATGGGGCATTGACGGCTCAGGTGAACACCCTGAGTGCATACAGATGAACTTACGGGCATTATAGTTGACAAGAATCGATTTTTGTCTTCCACCTTCAGTGCCAGTTTTTCCTGCCAGCCTATACTGGCAGTAGCAAAAGTTAGATACAGTCAAGGACATTCCATCATTATCAGGTTCGTTTCCTTTCCCTGCCAGTGCCCATGAATTCCACGACTCGGAGTTGTCGCCGTCACGGCGTCACGGTCATCAATCCGTGATAGCAAGATTGTATTGCATGTATATACTTCGCTTGTTCGTCGCTCGGACATAGACATCGCATTCGACACTTTTCTCAGGCCAAACCTTGAAAGGAGCGTAGTGGTAATGTTTAACATTCTGTAATATAAGCTGTAATGTTTGAAATTTGAAGCTTTTGAAGAGTTATCACTAGATCACGTGGTCCTGGATTTCTTCCAACGCCGCCTTTTGGAGATCCTCATCGAAGCAATGCCGTGGGTTGACACCCCGAAGTTCCTTCACTACTTCTTTGATACGCTCCGGCGAGCCCATGCGTTTTTCCAGTATCTTTCCCGCCAATGTCAGGAGGGTGCCTGTGATGTAATCAGGGTATGCGTAATTTGAGAAGATCCCCCGGTCTTGGATAACTAGGTCGCAGATCAGATTCAACAGAATCTGCTGGGTCCCTATCAAATTCATGCCGCCAAAGTGAAGTACTGCAGATGTGGGAACGGCGTTACCGAATACTAGTGTACGGTGTGACAAGACTGCGGTGGCGAGTGTTCATAACATGGAGATGGGAAGGTGGTGGCGGCGTGACAATCTGCATGAAAAATGAGCAAGCAAAGACAGAGGGGAAAAAAATACACACTTAAGAAAGTCTCATTGCTCCAATCGAGAAACATACACCACTCATCGACCGGGAGTCCGGGGTCACTTGTACCAGCGCAATCAGGACCTTCTGGCGCCGGACTCTTAGCATACAAACGTTGTTTAATAACTTGAATTTGACTAGTTTATGTTGAAGGTCCACAAGTGAAGGATGGGCATTTATCAGAGAGGAATTAACCAAAGGACTGTATCTGACCGCAAACGAGATCGGTGGAGAAGGAGAGGTGGGTGAAGCGTTGAATTGAATGGGATGTTTGTTGTGATAGAAATGTTTCTGCTATGTAGAGAGGACATTAACGGCTTGAGATGAGGGTTGAAGGCCCTGAGCATAAGGGTGGATGGGACCAGAAGGGCATCGGTTAGGTTTCGTGGGAGGTGAACTGCCCTAACTACCTGAAGAAAGATTCCGTGTATGCATGGGTGCTGGAGCAAGAGATAATAGAAGATCGGTGAGGACAGTGTAGATAGTTGTCGATGCTGCAAGTGGACAAGTAGTCCAAGAGTAGACAGAAAGAGGTAGAGACAAGAGAGCTAGTTTTGAGTCAACGCGATGACTTCGAAGGGCTAGCTGAGACGATCGAGAATGCCGATGAGGCTTAGAGATCGTACTGGGAGGTTTGGAGAGGGAAAGAACACTGGTAATTCGATACTTTCTAGAGGGCAAGAAACCTGAGTTTAAATACAGGAGACAGACAATAGACAGAGAAACGTGGTAATAGTAAGTAAGGGCGATGGTGGTGGAGTGTAAGTAAGCAAAAGGCGATAGAGATAAAGCGATGATAGTATAATAAAGGGGATGATAGTAAGCAAAAGATGATCAATGTAAGGTAAAGAGATGATCGATGAAAGTAAAGAAAGGAGATCATAGGTAAGTAGCACAACTATGGTAAGTAAAAGGCGATAGAGGTATCGTAAAGGCAGTCATAAAGAGCGATCATAGAATAGAAAAGGGATCGTACAGTGGCTTTGATCGTTGGATCGCTTTGAGGCTTTGATTAGAATGTGCGTGGCTTTGATCAGACAGGCGAGTGGCCTTTTGTACGCAGCCGAGGCGCCACCCTTACAACAGTTGGAAAGAGGGGGCTAGGTACGATTAGGACTCCTGGAGTTAAGAATGCCTGCCTTGGGATCTGGGAGAAGACCGTAGCCAGCATATGGACCAGCAAACGGAGGAGTGAGAAGAGTGGGAGCAGGTGGAAGGGGATGTGCAGTGAGGGGAAAACAACGAACACATTTCTCATGAGAATAACATATGTTGAATGTCATGAAGACATCCTCCAAACTAACTCTTCGATTACCCGGTGATCACTGTCCACTACCAGGGGACTTCCAAATCGGATCTTATTTGCTCTGCCCACGTCAGGCTTGTATTGGTGGTAGTCGTGATTGTGGCCTGTGGCGTGGGCAGTGGGATGGCCAAGACCAAGAAGACGGCGACTGAGTAGGGAAGAGCAATGCAGTGTCAGGCAGTCACGACTGTTGTTGGAAGAATCAGAAGACAATTTATTTAGAAAGAGGCCATAATGGGATATGTTGATGTAACATGTTCTGAAGCAACAAAACATGGTCGACACCATGAGGAATAGCAGTCACAATAGGGACTCATACCAAGGTGGCAATGCATTGCATTAATGGGGCCACTGGCACTAGGCATGGCTCGCGACCAGCTCTAGCCAGCGCTCAGTTGACATCGACTGCATAGACGGCTTTGGTCACATGTGGTCTGGCTCGGTTAGCATTGCCGCTGGCTGTAGCTCCGGGAGTCCGGCTTAGAGCGGTTTTAGCCAAGAATTAGTCGGAGGCTACCAGTGATAACTGTTTGCATAAAGACATGGATAATACCATATGGTCCATACAGGAGAGGCGTGTGCCATTCACCCAGAAGTCGCCTTCTTCTCCACTTCCACGTGATCGACCCGGAAACGCGGGACTGTGACTTGGAAACTTGACTCCGATGCTTGTCGTTCCAGTCACACATGTCACGCATCACAGTATGTACCGCGCGCAACCGACACGGCTATCATAAAAACATACACATGCTTTCGCTAAAATCTTGGCAATGGCGTTTTTTTTTCGAGGTCGTTCTTGGAAGCAGGATAACGTGATTGGTGCCTGACTTGGATTCTACAATTTCGAGTTATCACTCCGTGGAACCGCGCGGTTACTCTGTCCCGCGGCGCGCTTTCAACGAGGGAGGAGCGCCTTCCAGAATACGTAACAGGATACGAGCCAATGTGTCCGTTGATATACCACTAAGTTAGGTCGGTATATTTCGATCCCTCCACTAGATTTGATTCTGAGATAGATACGCGGGCAGAGGCTGCGTCGCAGCCCAGAAATATACTACAGGCAGAACCAGTGGGGCCCCATTCTCCTCCTCACGTTCGAACATCACAGCCAATAGCTTTCTGTTTTCTCATTTGCATACTTGTACGTCAAGTCGGAGGAGGCGATACCATTCTCACCACAGGCGCTGCCCTGGACGGTGGGACGTTAGTGCGCCTCGCCAACGACTGCCCAATTGAGATCGGGCTTCTCGATCACGGCAGGTTATCGTTCAATCCCGTTTGGAGACAGTTATATATGCTTTCGCGTCATAAATATTTTCTATCTCTTCATTGTTAACTCATGATCCACCATGAGCTTTGACACCCTCCCTAGCCTAGATTATTCTGGCAGCCATAGTTCCGGTACCCTCCACGAAACCCTCCCCCTCCCCAGCATCGATGATGGAGTCAGTGACCGTGATTCTATTACGCTGAACAAGTGTCGCACGGACGCTCTCGAGAAAGTGGACAAGGCCCCGTTCTCGTATGTACTCTTGTAGCGTGCTCTGTGTCTTGCGGAATCTCACAGCTCTTGATCGCAGACTCTTCCACGTCAAACTGTGGTTGGTGGCAGGAGCAGGCTTCTTCACTGACGCGTCAGTATAGTTCGATCAGATGCTGACAAACACCATTGACGAGTTTTCCTTAGTTATGACATCTTCACTATCAGTATTGCTGCTATCATGCTGGGGTATGTATACGGCGAGAGTGCGTACCTAATTTTTACATGTCCATCAATAACTACAACAAGTTCGACAACGTAGATCATCACCTGCAGCGAGGGGTTGATTTCGGTCTCAAGGTGGCATCTCCTCTGGGAAACTTGTTCGGCCAGGTTGTCTTCGGATGGCTGGCAGACCTTGTGGGTCGCAAGCGGATGTGTAAGTTCAATAGATAGTAATATTTGTCATCCAATGCTCACGTGATCCGTCAGATGGCATCGAGTTGATGATTATCACCCTGAGTACATTCGCCCAGGCCATAGCAGGATCTGGGCCTGCAATTCACATCATTGGCGTCCTCACTTTCTGGCGTTTCGTAATGGGTGTAGGAATTGGCGGCGACTACCCTCTTAGTGCCGTCATCTCCTCAGAGTTTGCATCCACACGATCTCGTGGTCGCCTCATGACAGCTGTCTTTGCTTCACAAGGGTGGGGTTATCTTGGTAATATGTTATCCTCGTGTTATCACCGTTTATACTAACGGCTACTAGCTTCCACCCTCGTAGCTATGATCACTGTGTCTATCTTTAAGCAAGGCATTCTGAATGATTTGCCAACAAACTTTTATCATATTGACTACTGTTGGCGCATCCTTATTGGTCTTGGTTGCGTCCCAGGTGTTGTCGCACTCTATTTTCGGCTTACAATTCCAGAGACACCTCGCTTCACCATGGATATCGAGCGTAATGTCAAGCAAGCCTGTCGAAATATCGAAGCAGTACTATCTGCCAACGGTGTGGAACCTGGGGTCTGGCGCATGGACCCGGAAGCATCCGCGGAGCGCACAGATGTGCCGAAAGCAAGCCTGCGTGATTTCAGGAGATATTTCGGCCAGTGGAAGAATGCTCGTGTGCTTCTTGGTACTGCGTACTCTTGGTTTGCGCTCGACGTGAGGATAGAGTTTATGCGAATATGGGAACTTCTAACCTGACTTCCTTCACAGATCGCATTCTATGGGCTCGGCCTGAACTCTTCGAAGATCTTCACTGCAAAAATTCTCGCCGCATTGGGATTGGGCTCAGGCAGCGGTACTGGGACTCACACTGCGATGCATGATGTATTCTACAACCTTCACAACATCATCGTATATACGTTGATCATTGTATCTACGTCTCTCTTACCGGGTTACTTGGCTTCATTCCTTGTCATTGACTCTTGGGGACGCAAACCGATCCAGCTTATGGGATTCATCATTCTCTCCATTCTTTTCCTCATCATGGGTGCGTCCCAACGACTGTGCTTTTGCTCAGACTGATTTATACTATTTAGGCTTTGAGTTTCAAGCTCTCACCGAGTCGAGCTTGAAAACGAAGATTTTGATGTTCCTTTATTGCCTTGCAAACTTCTTCCAGAATTTTGGCCCAAATGTTACTACTTTTGTCGTACCGGGGGAGGTGTTCCCTACCCGATATCGGGCCACTGGTCATGGTTTCTCAGCAGCCTGTGGTAAACTTGGGGCCATCGTCGCACAGATTATTTTCTACATGAAGGGTGATGCAACCGAAACCATGTACGTCTTTTAAATTTCGCTGCATCATTACTTCGCTAATCTCAGCCCTACATTCCCTCAGCCTGAAAATCTTTGGCTTCGTGATGCTATCTGGGGCTGCGTCCACACTGCTGCTACCAGAGACGCGGGGTCGATCGCTAGAGGAACTGTCCAATGAAAATCAAAAAGGCTTCATCCGAGGTGACCGAAATCGATTCAAGTCGAGCGTGATCTCACTGACTATACGTATTGAATCTAGATGCCAATCGAATTGAGTTGCGCAACGGCATTGTTTTGACGAGGTCGCTGCAGGATAGTTCACAAAAAGGGCCATCATCCTAACAGCTTCTAAGGCGAATCATTTTACAGCCTATTTACCTTACCTTCCTTTGTATCTTTGCAGTCCTTTCTGTCTTTCCGCCATATCAACCGTTGTCTTGGAAATATTCAATGCAATGCCCTTAAACTCGTTGCATAATACACCTGAAAATTGTCACATGCAGTAAATTATCTTGTCGTCAAGTATTTGTACTTCGTTCTGGTAGTCTTTCCTCCCTGGATTCGGTTGGTAGAGTTATAAGCTATGCGTACATAGAATGCTATGGTAAATTCATATTAACCGTTTGCTACTAGGAGGGTCGTCCCCACACTTGCATTGCCAGGACAGAGGTGACATTTTAGTTTCCGGGGTTTCGTTGGTTTTTGCAGGTTTGCAGGTTTCCGGAAACCTGCACACCTGGAAAGTCAGATATCTACATAATAAATAGGCATAAGTAGACAGCCTTTTATAAACTCTGGTTCAAGAAACAAAAAAGCAAAAAAAAAATTGACACCCTTTTGGTGAGGTTCCCGGAAAAAGTGACTTAAGTTTCCAGATGACCAACTTTCCGAAGTTTTCTGAGGTTTTCTGAGGTTTTTGAGGTTGAGAAACCTCTCGAAACTTTTTTGTCAACTTCCTGATGTGTTGTCGGGCTCATCGGACACGTTATCCATAACAAGACCTAGGCAGCAGTCATACTAGCCTCAGTAAGTTACAGCGGAGTGCTTAGTATCGGAGCCTGGAACGTTGAACTTGTCAAAACTCTGTGGAGGCATCAACTGCATGTCAAATGTCGCTTCGTATCCCTCTCCGTCACTATGACCGTTCTAGGCTAGTAGCTCCTCATGGGTTCGAATCTTGGGAGGGGAGAGCAGTGCCATGCCGGCAGTATACGTAGCGGTGAATAAGAGAACTTCTGTCAAACGATCAATCAATACATTTGGACTCGGAACCCGTAGACTGCGCCTTTAAAGGAATAGTTCCAAGTACCAGCGCCGCTGATGGACTTGCTCTTTCTATACTGTATTACAGTAGATCGCTCTTGAGATATCCTATCTGTGTATCATAGGTCGTTGCGTCTCTGCGCCCACTAGAACCGCCTTCGCTACAGAAGGGCAGGTGTCGGAAGCTTTTGGCCGCCACAAAAATCCCGACGCACTGGCAAGGCAACTGATAAAACAGCAGCGCGTGTGATGAGATAAGATGAGATCACGCTAATAGATAGCGATAAGCGTTCAGTTTAGATGGTCGAAACTGAAGTGATAAGGCGTAAAAACGAGTCCTTAAATACTGTAAACGAGTGTGGCATATCCAGAAGAGCGTAACAATGGTATCCAGGCTAGTTGTAAGGTAAAAGAGCAAAGATCGTATTGTACATAGCCTAGGTGAGGTAGAAAGACTGTGATTAATCAGTATAGTACGCTATTTACATTGTTATCTAATCGTGGCTAGTACGTGCCACCCGGATCTAACGTCCGCGTGTCCGGTGTCTGTGACCCCGGTACTCCGGTCCGTCTCAACAGCAACTTCGGGTGATCCAAGTGATACCGCATGTATTCAGCGGTTGAGGCCAACGACCATGAACATGACCAGTACTGGGCCCAAACTGTGGAAACCCATGCAAATGTAACAAATCGCCCCGAATACTCGGAAACAGTGGTCATATCATCAGGTATATTTGTACCCAGAAGGCTGTTGCTTTGTTGGTTTATGCAAAAAGTGCGTTTGTCATCGGGGATGACAGGATGACCACAAGAACGGTCTGAGTGTGAGAAGAGAAGAGTGTTACGATGCATGATGTGGCCATCCACTCCTGTCTTACGATGCATGACTAATTTCGGATTTGCTATTTTGAAGTCGACGTATGCGTTGGAACGTGGTGCCCCCCATCCTAACGAATACGGCGTAAAACCAGTAATCGCCAAGGTCATATATACACGCTCAGACTCAAGTTGTGCCGATCTCCCAATTAACGCTCTATTCGACTCGTCCTTGTCTTTTCACCAGCAGAGAGCTTCAGTATCAGCTTTGGAATTCAGGCCGTATCAGGCCTCGTCCCGCAACGTCCTAACCCAAGTTGGTGACATGGCTGTAAGTAATAGTACTAGTTGAGTTGAGTGCTAAGTTAGCCTTAGTTTCAGCGTCTAAGACACTCACGGGCGTCAGTTTCGTAACAACTAGACCTCACGCCCCTCACGCCCCTCATGTCCGATTCCCCACTTTATCGACGAAGCTCCTTTCTCGATCGTTAATATGCATGCCTTTTCTTGATACTGGACCTCAGTTGTTTTGGAGTCTTATGTATCATGATACAGCAGGCCATTGTCATAATCTTGACAAGTGGCATAGAATATGCCAGCCATGTAGTTGCATATCGATTCTAGCATATTCTTATTGTCTTTTTCCGCCTCGAGCGTGAAAAATGCTTGTCCAGGGATCACAGGGATACTGTACTGGGAGCAGCATACGATAGGTCTGACCTCTAAACACGCCACATTGATGTCAATATCACCAGCCTTGGCGACGTCTAGACTTGGGCCGATATATATGAGATTGGGGAACCGTGGAGCTCGATTCCTCACGTATAAGGATGAAATAATCTCGTACACCCATAATCTTCCCCCGTCCTACCCTCCCTGAGCGCATGACGCATAAGGGCGTCATCACGACGCACTTTTGGGCTTTTTCTAAACTCGAGAAAGGGCGCCATTTAATATCAGACAAGCGTGAAGTACTGCAGTACTCACATATCCGACTTTGCTAAAGTCATACACGATCCCGGCCTCCGCCAGTTTCCGTTTCCGCGCTGCTTGTCTGCTCAACAACCGTTTCTCTGCAGCGCGCTGTTGCTCCTCACTTCGAGGCTGCACGTACCCCGATTAGAGAGTCACGCGTATATATTCCGTGAGGAGGACCAACTGACCTTGTTGTGTTGTGCCTGTGCGAGGCGATACGTTGGTACAATGCGCCACTTACGATTTGCGCCTACCCACAACTCTGGGTGAACTTCATCCTTAGGAATGACCTTGCACGTCAGAATGTGGCCCATAAGCAAGTAATTGTCCATCGTCTCTGCGACGATCTGCGCGACGGGGGCCGATACAAATTCGATAAATCCGTAGTGTTTCGACTTGCCTGTCTGGTAAATGAAAATGAATACAACCAAAAACAACAGATGTACGGTGATATCTGGGGCACACACGCACTCGTTTGTTCCGCGAGAGGCGCAGACGCGATATGTCACCAAACTGTGAAAAGTATGCGCGCATCTGATCCTCATAAAAGCCGTGAGGTATCCGGCCAAGATACACCACACCCGTCTCTGTCGCCTGAAGAAAGATACAACGATCATAAATAAACGGTCCTTTTCCAACGGGGGAGGGCGGGAGAATGAAAAGTGTCCGCGCATACGCACAGGTTTCCGTTTCGCCTTTTCAAGCTTTCTCTTTACAGTCGCGTCATCCCGAGCGACAGTGGGAAGGGCATCCACATCAACGTTGGCCTCATCGCCAACATCCAGATCGTCATCCGAGGAGTCCTCGTCGGTAGAGAAGCCGTATAAATGGACGTTCTCTTCGTCAGAGTTGCTTCTACTCTCCTCTTGTGGCACATCAGGTTCATCCGAGTCCGAATGAGAGGCTTCAAAATCTGACGGCGGTGATGGGGAGGGTGACGACGAGGATGAGGGCGGTTTCCAAGGACCCGGCCCCTTCCGAGGACGCGTAGCTCGTTTGGCGTCCCGAAGTGCCCCTTGTGAAGAAATCCGTCGAGGGTGCTTGTTATGCTTCGTTTCCTCCTTGGTGGGGGTCCTGGTTTTGGTTTTGTGAGCATGTTCCTCTGCCTTGGCTTGCTTGGATTTGCGTTCTTTTGACGAGGACATTGATGCAGGCGGTAGCACCACATCATCCGCAGCAGATATTTGTTTTGCTTTGGATTTTGAGGGTTTTTTTAGTTTCTTTGAAGCAGGAGCAGATGAAGACATCGCAAAGTGGACAGGACAGGTTTTTCCGCCCCAAAATGGCAATGCACATTCAGGGGCAAATAAAGGCCAACAAAAGCGCTGAATTATTCGAAGGATTATGTAATGAATATCCCTCGGTTCACCAACCCCCATTGCTCACATGAACGTCAAGCTGTGATAGTCTCCCGATCAACTGTTTTCCCTGAGAGTGCAGGTTTCAAAGCGAGCGATGATAAACTAGCAGAACTCGATGAATTACTGAAGGAAAGCTTAGAAAGCTTCCAAGTTTCCCAGACGCGAAAGCGGAAGAAGCGTGCTGGTTCGGGAGGAGCGCAATCAGTATCATACAAAACCGAGGCTCCTCGTAAGTCAGGCCTTTCCACTATCTTTGATTAAATGAACTATGTGTAATTTCAACCCATTCAGCATTCAGATTGGTTTCTGTTGCGGGTTCCCCCAAAGTTATATCTTTGGAAACCAGACCTCCGCCTGAGAAAACGTGAGTCTCTCTCTTACAGTCCATCTGGTATCTTATCTGAAGCTACCTAGGGTATGGGAGCCTCCTTGCGAAGACACAGACCATGAAGCGAAGCTGCGAAAGCAGCAAGCTCTCTCCACTGCTGTCGATGTCCCAACGTTGTTCAAGTCTGCTCAGGCTTATAGAGTTGAGTTGACTGCGCGTTCCTGCTATGAGCCTGCTCAGACTTAGTGAAAGTAGAGTTTACCTCCAAAAGCAGGAAAAGTCATCTATGCCCGTGTAGACGTTCCTTTGTCATCCCATACGCTCTTCTTGGCCGAAATGCCCCACAGCGACTCCAGGCGCTCGAGGACGTTGCGTGACCGCGAAGCTCGGCCATCACCCCATGAGGTTGTACCGAAAGGAGGCCATCTCCCTGTGATCTCCCTACATTTTCAACATGGAAATGAACAATTTGCGCCACGTCCTAAACGGAACCGTAGACGACGGACATGTGGGAAGTAGATGAAGGCTAGATACACGGTATCACAACGTCGGACGAGGGGAAAATATGACTACTGATCTCTGACTGCACCTCCTGATCTTAGTTTTCCAAGGTGAAAAGCTCCTTGGGAAGAGTGACGAGGACAAGCCGGAAGTGTGTCCCACCACTGGCAGTAAAGGGTTTGGGACGAATACTTGAATGATAGATGTACATCATCTGGCTCGCGCGTCAACTTTTCAGAGAGATCTGTTACAATCACAAAATGAATTACATCAATGTAGTGGTTGCGCTATGCTGGTCCCATTACAAAACCCTGTCCAAGGGACAACTATCTTGGATTGCCCACCAGATGACCGGTCTCATGAGAAAATACTAGACAGTGTTCTGTATACTGCAGCATAATCTATACCGAGTTTTAATTTTCCTCGTTTCTGGACTTGGCTTTGTTCATTTCTCTTCATTATCTCTGATGATTGGTACGTACAATCAGATCTAGCACACTCAGTGACTATGGGCGGGGCTAACACCAATAAGACATCCTTAGAAAAGCGAGCATAGAATACATTGCTAAGACAAATGGAACAGGTATTACGGAAATCGTTTGTCATTTCTATTTATTCAGATTGGAGACGTGTAGCCCAATTCGACCCATGCGCGAATTTTGAGAGATCAAGTCGGGTTTCTTGATCACCTGCAATCCAAATAGTGTTAGGTCTATGAAGGCAAAGCTGATTCGGCTCGAGAATCCAGAAAATGAGTTCCCCGCCTTCTCCACATATCCAACCGTCGCTATTGATCTGGGACTGGTTCGTAAAATACGACATTTCGGCATCCTCGGTTGCGGCATCGCGCACGTTAACGATGCGATCCTCCGAGGCTGAAGTGATGTCCGTCCCGGCATCCCAAACGCGAACAGTGCGATCCCAAGAGGCTGAGGCAATGCGTCGCCCGTCCGGTGGGAGTGCAACCGAGCTGATCGAATTGGTGTGTCCAGTAAAGGGGCCCGCGACGATCTTTTCTGTCGTGGCATCCCTCACATGAATGGTGCAACCCGAAGACGCTGAAACGATGCGTCGCCCATCCGGAGAGAATACAGCCGAGTGGACTGAACTAGTGTGACCATTGAAGGGGCCTGCTACAGTTTCTCCCGTCGTGGCATCCCAAACGCGAACGGTGCGATCCCAAGAGGCTGAGGCAATGCGTCGTCCATCTGGTGAAAATGCAACCGAGCTAACGTGACTGGTATGCCCAGTGAAGGGACCCGCTACAATCTCACCCGTTGTGGCATTCCACACGCAAACGGTGCAATCCCCAGAGGCCGAGGCGATTCGCCGGTCATCCGGTGAAAATGTAACCGAGGTGACCTCCCCCGTGTGTCCATTTAAGGGACCTGCAACTACCTCTCCCGTCAAGGCGTCCCACACGCGGACAGTGCGATCGCTCGAGGCTGAAGCAACGCATCGCCCATCAGTTGAGAGTGCAACCGAGGTGACCTCCTTGGTGTGTCTGGTGAAGGGGCCTGCTACGGCTTCTCCCGTCGTGGCATCCCAAACGCGAACGGTGCGATCGTAAGACGCCGAAGCGATGTGCTGCCCATCCAATGAGAATACGACCGAGGTGACCGCACTAGTGTGTCCAGTGAAGGGCCCTACTACCATCTCTCCCGTTGTGGCATTCCGAACGTGGATGGTGCGGTCATGAGATGCATGAGAGGCCGAGGCAACGCGTCGTCCATCCGGAGAGAATGCAACCGAAGTGACCTCTGCGTGTCCAATGAAGGGGCGTGTTCGACCCCTCCTGTCGTGGTATCCCATACACGGACGGTGCGATCGTAAGAAGCTGAAACAACGCGCTGCCCATCCGATGAGAATGCAACCGAGGTGAACACACCGGTGTCTCTGGAGAAGAGGCCTGCTACAACCTCTCCAATCGTGGCGTCCCATACACGAACAGTGCAATCGGTTGAGGCTGAAGCGATGCGTCGCCCATTCGACGAGAATGCGACCGAATTGATATCCTTGGTGTGTCCGGTAAAGGGGCCTGCTACGACCTCTCCAGTAGTGGCATCCCAAATACGAACGGTGCGATCATGCGATGCTGAAGCGATGCGCCGCCCATCCGATGAGAATGCAACCGAGGTAACCGCACCAGTATGCCCAGTAAAGGGGCCTGCTACGACTTCTCCTGTTGTGGCATCCCACACATGAATGGTGCCGTCCCAAGAGGCTAAGGCAATGCGCAGCCCATCCGACGAGAATGCAACCGAGTGAACTTCTGTGTTGTTTCCAGTGAAGGGGCCTGCCACGACCTCCCCCGTCGTGGTATCCCACACTCGGACCGTGTGATCGCTCGAACCTGAAGCGATGCGCCGCCCATCGTATGAGAATGCAACCGAGTTGACCGAACCGGCATGTCCAATGAAGGGGCCTGCTACGACCTCTCCCGTCATGGCATCCCAAACAAGAACGGTGCGGTCCCAAGAGGCTGAAGCGATATGTCGCCCATCCGGAGAGAATGCAACCGAGGTGACTTCCTTGGTGTGTCCCATGAAGGGTCCCGCTACGATCTCTCCCGTCGTGGCATCCCAAACACGAACGGTGCGATCATACGATGCTGAAGCGATTCGCTGCCCATCCGATGAGAATGTCACTGAGGTGGCCCACCTGTCGTGTGCGTGGATCGTCATCTCTAACGCTGGCCAATGAGACAATTGACCGCGTTCTAAGGATAACGTGCGAGGAAATAGGTAATGTTTGACGATCTACGAACATGTCGGCGCAAAAGGCAGCGCAGAGACATAGATATGTGGAGCGCTTCTTGCAATGGACAACCCGAAATACCTTACGAACGTGGACGCATCATTTGCTAGTCCCAACAGGTTCTCCACCTCTGCTCGGGAGCGCTTTTGTCATTTTGCGCATTAGTCACTGCATGAATGTTGAATCATACAAATACCCACCTTCTTCTCTTCGGACTCCAACCATGCCTTCAGATATGACAATGCTGGTGGAGCAAGGCTCATTCTGCTCTTGACGCTAAGAACTTCTAGCCAAAACAAAAGCTTTGTCTCAAAGAAGCATTCAAGCTTCGTAAAGAGTTCGTGATCGAAAGCGAAATGTTCTAAAATTGTCGCCCCAGAAAAGGCAGGCATATGATAGCGCCGATGGAATATATCTTGCAAGCCGTGTTTGAATGTCTGGGACGTCGCTGTTGGCAAGATACGAGGTCTCCAGCTTGCAGATATTGAATTCGAGGTTTTCGAGCATCGAACCAAGACAGGAATAGGCCAAGTCACGGTGGGAATCGCCAGGGTCGACATAAAAGTCGCCACTTTTTTTCTTATTGGTTAAGAAGTCGCGGAATGATGTATGGAGAGGAATGATGGGAAGTGTCTGATCGAATGAGGTGACATTACTCAGCAGCGAGCCAAGGAGACTGAGCATTTCGAGAACGGGTTCAGAATCTTCAGGGTCATCAATTGGGGCATGTCGTCGCAGAGCAACCAACGAATCGACGGAGAGTGGTTCGATCGCCGCTAAAACTTGACCTATGACCAACCTAAATATTATTCGTGCTTCATCGGGTCTGAAGTACGCTTCGAGAACTTCTTCGTACAGCTCGTCCAATGGATCTTGTCCGAGTCCATTACGATCAGGAGAGTGACCCAACAGGCGCTGGACGCACTTTTTCTTGCTAAATCCGAAAGTGGCAGGGGGGCGATTAATGAACCCGCATGCGACTGCTGCCCACTGAAATAAGCCCTCTGCTTTCTTTGACAGCTCAACACCACACTCTTTGAACACTTCTAAAGAGAGCTGGTCCTTAAGATAAGCTGCAATATCTTGCTCTGTTTTGGCGGCCAACTTGGGATCATTCATCTGGACGATCTCGATGGATACTGATGCAGCAAATGCAGGTTCGATACTATTTTCCGGCCTCGAGGTGATGAGTATACGGAAATTTGACGGGAACTCCGAGAGATGTTGAGCGAGAAACGTGTGTAATCCGTTCATACCGATCGTTTCTCCGCTCTCGACCAAGGCATCGATAACGATAAGAATTGGATCAGGAAAATGCAGATTCTTGAGTGGTTCGAGAAGAAGGCGTTCAAAAAGCGTAGGATAGTCTCGGGTAGCACGAAGGGACGAATCATCTTTAATGACCCTCCAAAGGGCAAGCTTGAACGGATGGTACCTGTCGGAGAGATCACGAGCAAGGGTTGTGAAGAGCTGGTAAGCCTCGCGTTTGGATTGCTCATCCCGCAGAAAGGCGATGTAAGAGCCGAGATACTTATTATCGTTAAAGTAACGGGCGATCTCGTGTGCAATTGACGACTTTCCCGTGCCCGCCTGTCCAAGCAGAACGAGCCCACGCTTAGATTCAGGATTGTGGACCCAGTTGACAATGTGATTCAAAAAATCTTGACGGGTTCCTGGAAGACAGCGTTTCTCAATGCCAAAGCGCCAGCCTCCCTTGTAAGGTAGCTCTCTTAATTTTGCATCAATCTCTGTTGCTCGTTGTTAGTTTGACGATCCTGAAATCAATTGCCAGTGCTACGTAACGGCTTCTATCACTTGGCTCGCCATCTCCATTAGCTGTGTCTCCATTCCGTTCAACTGTTTGTTCACTCTGTTCAGTCGAATCTCCCCTACTAGTCCATAGAGATATTACTCACACTGCCTTGCATCTGAAGCACAGTAACCTCAGTGGTAACAGCAACGTGTACGAGAAAACTCTCTCGCAGCTGGATGAGAGTTTTGCGGTAGTCTTGAACCGTTTCATCAACTTTGCCGCCGAAAAAAATCTTCAAGGTCCGTTTCCTGTAAACCACATGTTTATATCGAGCAACAACCGGAGCAAAGATGACCTACCGAATTGTACATCCCTCGCATACGATTCAATATATTTGCCGTACTCGGAGACACGCTGCAGCATGCCCTCGAGGATCTTTGCCTACTCTGACTCCGGCTGGATGTTCCGCAAAGTTTCTGCCACCTGTGCAAAACGAAACGCATCACTTATTGCCTCAAGTAGTGTTCGGATGTTGTCGTCACGCTGTACTTGTTGCAGCAAAGGCTAGCGGGCAGGTGGAAAAACAATGAATGTTCTGGATCATCTAACAAGGCAAGGAGATGTACCTTGGGAATCTTCAAGAGCACGCCCCACGCTAGATTCGCATATTCGTTGAGCTGAAAGTCAAGCTCAGCGTAATGAAGGATAGGCACAAACGACAGTAAACATACTTGTGCAACATGCCCGACGTTGTCCATCAGCCACTTGATAATACCCAGAGCACTTTTCCAAGTTTTCATATTATCGATGACATCTTCGGCGCGAAGGAGGGCTACGCGTGACGTCTCCGCCAAACTATCCGCTATGGGTTGCACAGGACTCGGAGTACCGCCCTCAAGGTCACCCGTGCAGTTCAAAGGAGATACAGCGGCGGTACAGTTACCGCCACTGTATCTCCTGTTAACGGCAGTGGGTTGTGCAGTTTCACCGATGTCTTGGAGGGCAATACCTCTATCAGCAGCGAGATCATCCAGATCAGCAGATTCGGGCCCGGGATCCGGACTGTTGACTACCGCATGCCAAGTCGCACTGACTGACTCTGTAAAGGTCAAGAAAAGGATGGCTGGCTCGTTTAGATGTCCAGCGTGTTTGTCATCGCTATTCAAAACAATGGAAACATCTACATTTAGGAAGCTCAGTTCAGACACAAGAACAGCATCCTGAGAATGGACATACCGCGTTGGGATCGACAGAGTACCTCCTGCCTTCCAACAAGGATGTCTTTGCCCATGGGCTGCTTTGCATAAAGAGATACCGTGATATGGGAGAGGGGTTGTATAATACTGCAGGCAACTCAGTTATGCATAGAGATACAAAGGCGATGTTTCTCACAAGGGTCCAACGTTCTCGTTCCATTCGACACGCTGGCCCACGCTCGATACCGATTTCGTCTGCTCTGTTGTCACCTCATCGGTCACAGTAGCATAATATTTTCTCTTCGTTCCAATGATGGTCTTTATATGGGGAAGATTCTGAGCTCGCAGGACTGGCAAAGGCACAGAAAATGATTAGTTTTTATCAAAGCAGGCATCATGGAGATACATGCCAGTTACCATGAGCGGGAGTTGCGTTTCGCCGACCTGAGCACTGCTCAAAAACAGGTATTTGAAAAAATACTGGAATACGTTGGAAGGGAATGGCGCACCCTATTCCAGAGTTCCCAAGACCTGTGCTGTAGCAATGGTGAATGGCCCGACGAGAAACATGAGTGTGAGGTGTTCTACATACGGATTCAGGATCATCTGGGTGGGTTCCTGTGCTCGAGCCATACTACGAATTGCAGTGAGATACAGGAAGAAAGGAGCAAAAGGCACGGTTCCCTACATAAACTGCACTTTTACGATTCTACCCGGCACTCTCACTTCAAGTCTGCCAATGGCTAGGTGTGCGAGATAGCCCGGTTGTCGTCACGGTAGCAGTGTTGAGACGGGCCGCACACCGCCTGCCTGGAACAAAGGTGCCGGTATGCCGGACCGCCACTAGCATAGCAATGCAGTGATCTAGCGTAGGATGTAAAATAGATAAATAAATGGACAGAAAATGATTGAAGACAGTCCGTAGTACAAACGCCCTTTACTTCTAGTGTAGAGTAGTGTTTCTATCTTTTGTTTACGTTTTTGAACCAATGTGCTCGTTAGATCTATCTAAACACGTAGTTTTACGACTTATCACTTCTCTTATCAATTCGACTGACGCTTATCAACTACAATTAGATTGACCATCTAATCTAGTTATCTACCGCTACTTTACATCAGACAGTTGTTGTCAGGAAATTAAATAAATAAAAGATTATCAAAATTGATGAGATTTGGAATCAAGTAACCTTCACAACCCCAACTGCCACTAGGCGGTGTACGGAAAGATCGTGTGTTAGATTGGCAAGCCAACTATACGCAAGTTACTTAACTTATCTCATAGCCAGGCCTTCCTCGAGATGTGTCACGCACGTGCGCTTCTCAACTGCTGTTGTCTGGAACGTCGACGTCCCACAACGTACCCAGACATAACATGTCCCAAGTAGCGTTACTGGCAGAGACATTTGCACCACTTTTTTCAAGAAAACTCATTATTACTCTATCGCACCGGATGTATCCTCTTCGGCAACCAAAGCCCATTATGTCTGATCCTTGGTCCTACCTTGCCAGTGGTCCAACTCAACTGCTCCCTAACTGGCAGTTCTTCAACAGGTGAAACCCCTCCATCCTATTCATCACCTAACGGGAAGGGGTTCAGGCTGAGATCCACGACTCATCAAGAAAAACCCAAAGTGCTAAAATGACTAATTAGCATTAATTAGCACTATTTTAGTTTAACCCCCTCTAACTACTCTCGCTTAGGCTCGCTTAGCACAATTATTGCTCGCTAGTCACGATTAGCAAGTTGAATTTCTCCTGATGGAGTTGTCGCGGCCGTTAATGAAATGATGAAGCGTGGTTAACCTTACGTGTGTTCCTCAATACCGAACAGGCAGACTCGGACGTCATCGTGACCTCCGTTTATTCTGTTGGTGTATTTGCGCAGCAAAGTACCAGCGTGTTTACTGCGGCGTGAGGTTCTCGAGTCCCACCGTCGGAGTTACCGAGCCATTCAAGCCTGGAGGCTTCCGGCCTTCAAGTTTCATGGCTCAGGCAGAACACACGAGCTCATTGACACATCTTGGATAAGAGCAGCTTCTAATGCCTCCGCTGTCTCCTGTGCCAACTCCAGCTGAACTGTCTGTGGACGCCTCGCTCCGGTGCGCCCGACTGCCCGCACGATTCTCACGGCTTCTACAGACATCCTCCAGAGATACGACGTCCCGATCGTGAACACTGACAAGCTTTTAACGCAGTCTCCAATAAAGTCGACTGGTATATTCGTACTTTCATGTCCGAGGTTGTCTCTGTCTTCGGGGGCATTTATTCCACTTTTCCTCATTTTTCGATCAACCAAGTCTCGTCCGATGTTTTGACCTCGAAAATCTAGTAGAGTTTTCTGTAGCGGTCTCTACTGGGGAGTTTGGCCGGCTGTCGGATGCCTTTGGAGTCCCTTGTTGTCAAAGACCGCCTACGCAAATTGTTTCTCGTTCTCAAGAAATAGCTTATCGACATCCAGTTGCACCAGCATGAGTACTACATCGTGATGCAACTCAAGGGCATCGAAAAAGTGCTGAAAATGACGTCAAGAACAAGCAGGGGCAATGGATGTCATATCCGCTACAAGCACACTACCGGTACAAGTACGATGGAAGATATAGCTATGGTGGTGACACAACTATGAGATATGCCCACTGTCAGCAAACTCATAACCAGTTTATATCACCAATGTCAAGTTAATAGATGGTGGGGCCATCACCCATGTATTCGCCCTAGGAGCCCGCCGTATATCAATCACCACCGGGTTATTGCCTCAGCAACTCCAGGGGTGTGCTGGTCCTGCATCTCTTCACACTCATGGTCACCTTCGCTATCCTCCCAACTTGCTGCTATCCAGCAGCAGATCTCGAGGTCGTGTGCTCGTACAGTCCTTGAGGGGACTCCCTCAGCATTGAGCGCGCATATTCGCCGTCCTCAGACTTGCTCCGCCGCTCGGGCCCTTACCGGCAGCATGCAGCAATTCAGTACTATTCAGTATATTCAGTTCTCGTACGGACTTTTAGGGCAGATATAGTAGGTTATAAAGACTGATTATGTAACGGCACCCGCCAATGATTTGGCCCGGATTTGTCCTCTGATGCTGTGCCAAATAAGTGGATCTCCGCTCAAAATAATCTGACACCTGCAGGCAAGCAAAAACCCACCTGGCGAAACCCTCTGCCGCACTCACACTCTTCGGTCGTACGTCCACTTCACATAAGAGGCACCAACAGTCAATCTACTACTCAACATGCCGAAGGTACTGTTTCCCACACGGTCATCATCTCAAAGCGCCAAGACTGACCCCTCACCTTGTTCAGAATAAGGGAAAGGTCCGAGATCCTCCGTGATGCCCCTCCTCCCGCTGATTGATATTGACTTGCGATATCTCTCTGTTCACAGGGTGGTAAGAACAGGAGACGTGGGAAGAACGAGAACGACGACGACAAGCGCGAGTTGGTATTCCGTGAAGATGGGCAGGAGTACGCCCAAGTAACGAAAATGCTAGGAAATGGGCGCTTGGAGGCCATGTGCTTTGACGGCGAGAAGCGACTAGCGCATATACGAGGAAAGATGCGTAAAAAGGTGCGTCGTGTGATCGTGCTCGCCCCCACGATAAATGCCCAAACTGTCGAAATTCAGGTGTGGATCAACCAGGGGGACATCATCTTATTGTCGTTACGTGAATTCCAAGACGGCAAGGCGGATGTGATTGTCAAATACACAGCGGATGAGGCCCGTAACCGTATGTCAACCTAATTCTGTACTTTTGGACATGCGGCTAAGATAGACGCTATCCCCCACGAAGTAAAAGCATACGGTGAGCTTCCAGAAAATGCCAAGATTAACGAGACGGACACATTCGGAGAAGAGGAAGGAGAATGCACATTCGAGTTTGGTGAAGATGGTGAGGTAGACATCGACGATATCTAAGCGTGTATCCATGTCGGAGTGTACAAGGTGCGCCGCCCCCTTTTCCCTTATCACTGCCATTCACTAAAAATCAACAGTGGTTGTGTATTCATGACGACTGACATGATTTCATCGTCTCGTATATCGCTGTTGATTAGACACACATTCAATGTGTTATCAGTGTTACATCATGTTTTCGTTACTTTTCTTCTTTTTTCACAGGTCAATGTAACCTGAAATGATAGAAATGCCTGACCCTGCCGGCTCTCAAAAATTGGCAATGCTGGGACATGATTCAATGCCCGACTCGGGCATGGAAGAAATTAGTTCGTACCTGAGCAAGGAGAGAGTTCCAAGGTCTGGCACGCAACCCTTCTCATTCATCAAGTACTCAGCGATATCTCGCGCACCACATCTCACCGCGAGTTTGAGCATCTCCAAGTTGACCTGAACCCGGTCGGCCAGTCTCCTGCGCTTCCCCGCCTTACGCTCAGCAGGGGGTACCTCGGGCGGCTCCACCAGCAAACGCACGAGGGCAAGATCCCGCCGTTTAATCGCGAACCTGACCGCGATCGCTCCCTTGCGCTGCGGCGAAGCCCCACGATCAAGCAAATAGCGCACGAGTGGGATGGCGCCTACGAGCACAGCGCGCGCGAGCGGATAGCCATCGTGCGAGTCGACGTCTGGTGGGGGGTTCCGCGAGAACAGGAAACGTAAGAATGGGAAAGCATCGTCGGCGTTCGTCGGGCTTAGATGTCGGAAGAGTCGTTTGGGCAGCTCTGGTGGGGGATCGGAGGGTTGGATCGGAGGGCAGTCGGGGTGAGAGAGGAGAGCGTCGAGGACGGTTGGGGTGCAGAGAGGGAAACGTAGGACATAGGTTATGACGGAGTGCGGGTGGGGGTTCGTGGTAGTGCTTGTGCTTGTGCCGTGCGCGGCAAGGTATCGCGCTATGAGGTAGTCGGCGTGTACAATTGGCGAGGCGGATTTAAAAACGTCGTTTAAGCGTCGGCACGTGAGAGGGAGCCCTTCTGACGCTGCGTAGAACTGGATTTCGTATAGAAGCTGTTAAACCTGAGCGTGCTGGGACTGACTTTTTCCTTGGATTTTTACACACCTCGACTGGGAGAGTTGCAAACGGGTCTGTGCCCGATTCCATGAATGAAAAAAGCACCGGTCGCCCACGTGAGTTCCGACTTAACATTCGCCACGTCGTGGGAAGATTTATGTGGAGCTAAAGTTGTCGTTACCCACACTAAGTTCAATTCAGTACTGCCAGGGTCCGCCATAAGTTCTACCACACCTTCGTCTATTGTAAGTACAAGATGTGGTCATTTGCCTGTGCCATGTCAATGGGCGAACTAGCCCACGCCTAGTACTACTTCGTAGGCTAGCTCGGATTCACACCACACCAGCATCACCCCCCTGAATAATAGTAGGAGCTGAATATTGATAGAATTGGAATTCCCGAAAGAAAAATAAAAATCGCCCGAGTTGATACAAAATTCTACCCACTCCGATTCTAACTTGCCGCGTTTTCCATATAGCTTCTTTCAGTTACGACCGCGTCTGCTGTCCTGTTACGACGCGGGAGGACCCAGAATTGGACTGTAACGCACAACGGCCGCTACCATTCAGAGTTACTGACGTTCACCGACGCACAGACGAGGAGCCGCGCTGCTCTCTTCCCTCTATGCTTATAGCCTTATTTGTTTTTCCAGGTTGGTGACCCTTGGCATCCCCTTGCGGAAGTGATCCGAATGGACCACTACTAGATCAGAGAAACGGCCAAGCTCCGAGTCTCGCTGTACTGGCACCTGCTTCTCTTTGGTAATGGTATCCGGAGCCTAGCACCCGGCTGCACAAGTGGACAGGTCATTTGACGCGTGAAGGTACAGCGGATACCTTCTCTGAGTGCGGTGGGGCGCGTACGCTAGGCACATGGCCGATTTCAACGGTGCTTCGGGCTGTCTGAGCCTCGCCGCCGCCGCTCGTACAGTACAGGAAGGCAAATGTCGGAGTGACATAAGAATTGAATTTGTGATGACGCCCATTGAACACTGGCCTGTGGTGGGTGATGTAGGGACTCTCGGCAGGCCTGACGCCCGTGCCGAGCATACTCCCGTCGGCTTTAGCTGGGTGGGGATTGTGCGGACACAGAGGGCCCTGTTGGGATAACCGGGCAAGGCAAGGTTCCGCCACATAATTCGGAAGTGTCACATTGCACATGACCGAGCAAATCACTTCGTCAACCCCGTTTACATACAGTATCGTACAGTCCTTGTTTCTCTTTTGGTATGGTTTTCCCAGCATGGCATTTGGACTCAGTTGCTGGACTGGGTAGCCGCGTACGGAGGAAGCGGGACTGGGGCATCCAATGGGAAGTATTCGGATACGAGCCCCCTACCACAGAACATCCTTGTGTTTAAATGTGGTGAATCGCGAACGGAGATTTAATACTTACAAGTACACCGCTTCGTCCTCCGAAGAGAACACCACAAAGATTACGCGTTCAAACTGTAGGTGGCGTCCACAAATGATCAGTGACACGTGTTTACGTAGCGTGGCAACCTTGGAACAAGACATGCCTTTTTCGCTTCCTCCGTCTCCAAAAATTTTCTCGTCTCCCCCAGCGCGATACGAGTCGCACTCTCAATAGGATAGCCATAGATACCAGTCGAAATAGATGGGAAAGCCTGTAATTCGAACCAGCATCACACATGTTTTTTTTTCACAAACATAAATGGAAAAGAGAAAGAAAGGAGAGCAGAGAAGATAGGTGCCTCATTGATCATTACACGTCAGCGATACTGCCAGCGCTACTCACAATGTGCCTCAGCCCATGCTCTGCCGCCAGCTGCAGGCTGATGCGATAACACCCCGCAAGCTGCAGAGGCACGAGCGTGCTCTTCTGATTATAGACCGGTCCAACGGCGTGAATGACATGCTTCCTATTAATCGGGCCCCCCAAAAAGCGTGTGAGC
>QLPC01000169.1:0-10436 GCA_003314055.1 Lactifluus hygrophoroides | reverse complement strand
GCTCTCACTAGCTATTCA
Source organism: Lactifluus hygrophoroides (assembly GCA_003314055.1). NCBI lineage: Eukaryota > Fungi > Basidiomycota > Agaricomycetes > Russulales > Russulaceae > Lactifluus > Lactifluus hygrophoroides. The sequence continues at coordinate 10,418 of QLPC01000169.1, read as the reverse complement.
GCCCGTCTGCAACGAGGACGGCAACGTCGTTGGCCTCCTCGACATTACCAAAGTCTTCCATGAAGCCTTGGACAAGGTCGAGCGTGGTTCGTCCGCGTCCGAGAAGCTGTATAGTGCGCTTGCTGGTGTCCAGAGCGAGCTTGGTGCCGGTCTTGGTGCAAACGCTCAAACGGCGGCCATGCTCGCCTACGTAGAAGCATTACGCGAGAAAACTGCTTTGCCAGACCTCACCACCATCATGGACTCCCGCACCCAACCTGCGGTGGTTGGACCGAAGGCTACCGTTCGAGAGGTCGCACGTCTCATGCGTGAACGCAGGACGACTGCAGTCTGCGTCATGGACACACCGACGAGCACTCCCGGCGGTCATCCTAGGATTGCTGGCATCTTCACTAGCAAGGACGTTGTCCTGCGCGTCATTGCGGCCGGTCTGGACGCAAGCAGGTGCAGCGTCGTACGCGTGATGACTCCTCATCCCGACACGGCGCCCCCCACAACAACTATTCACGATGCCCTCAAAAAAATGCATAGTGCGTAATGCCATTTATTTATCTGGATGTTTTCTTATCCAAGTCTTGGTTTACTAGATGGTCATTACTTGAATCTGCCTGTCGTCGAGGAGGACGGCAGACTCGTCGCCATAGTGGACGTTTTGAAGCTGACGTACGCGACCCTCGAGCAGGTACGTTCCTGTTTAATCTATTGTAAAATTTCGTACCAATCTGTTTCCGTATCAGATGAACCACATGACGGCCGAGACGGCTGGGGAAACTGCTCAAGACACAGAAGGTGGACCTATGTGGGGACGCTTCTTCGACTCTATCGGCGCTCAAGAGGACGGCGAGTCGGCATATTCGGGTTCCCATATGCCAGATCCACACAATTCATCTTTTAGCCTTTCGCATCTTCAACAGTCCCCGCATTCCGAGGTTCACCCCAATGACTCGGCCTCTGTCGCCGACGACGCGTCTGCGCTGGGTTTCGACGGCCCCAAGGTGGTTGGGAATATACCCTCCATCACAGGCATAGCAGTTCCCATTGATGATGGCACCTACGTGTTCAAGTTCCGCACGCCAAGTGGAAATACCCACCGCTTCCAGGCGCGAAAGGATAACATCGAAAACCTGTGCGACATCGTTGGCGGGAAGTTGATTGCCGACACATTCTTTACTGAGTTCAAGCCCACGAATGACGATGATCCCGTTCCGGACCCCCTTGACTTCAAACTAGCATACACGGATGCAGATGGGGACACCGTACTTATGACGTCGGATAATGATGTTACAGACGCCGTGAAGATTGCGCGCAACTCGGGGTCCGACCGTGTGGTTCTTATCATTCAAGGCGGGCGAGGCTGGGTAGAGGCTGGTGCAGGCAAGAGCGAAGCCAAGGCGGCGGCAGCTGCTGCTGCTGCACAGAAGGAAATAAAGGAGGTTGAGAAGAGCGAGACTATACCTCCTCAGTCTAGTCAAGCCAACCCGTCAGCTGCTGCGCACCCACTGGAGGCCGACGAGGTCTTTGGCATTCCGCGCGACTTGATACTGCCAGCGAGCATTGGTGCGTTAGCGGCTGTGATCATTGGCGTGTTTACTATCTCTCGCCTCACGAGAGATTAGATGTCAATATGTGATCGGGACATAATGTGGTTGTGGTTTCCTGCTTCGATCTGGTCCGCGTCTCGCACCTCCTTTTCGGGTTTTTTATGTATATTGGATACCTTTCCCGCTACATTCGTCCACTCTTTTATTTTTACATACAGCAGGCTCTCGATAGACGTTAAAAGAGATAAGCTTGATGACGTTTAAGTTGCACGTGATATAATGTCCTTGGTCTGCTGGAATTGACGCCAAGACTCTTGTAACACGGTGGATGTGCACCACCGCACGGCTGCCAAGAGCATGGCTAAAGCTGAGCGCGATGACGCTCTGAACACGCTGGTGAGCGCTTGCATCTCTGCTACGCAGGATAGAATTGTAGCTCAATTATGAACAAGGCATCGAGGCTATTCGCCGCAATGCTCGACGACATCGTGGTCGATGTCGCGCTGCAGTCGCACCAAGAGGTAGCACGGAGCAGGAGGAAATGCGACGTCTGTCAAACGCAGTACGTGTATTCCTCAGCTGTCCTTTATGCCTTCTGTAGTCTTTACTGACGGGATAGCTTTACCCTCAGTTGCAGACAAGGTACGGTCCTCCACGCCCGTTTCGTTTTTTTTTAGCATTGCGAACATTTCAAACTTACTACTACTACGGAACAACGCGCGCGAAAACTTGTTGCTTGTCTATGTAGTTCATGCGCCTGCTCCCTCTAGTGCATCTGTAGCTGCCGCTGCGTCCGCGGCAGTCGCCGCATCCTCGTCGCAGAGCACGATGCTCGGCTCGAGTTCGAGATCGGGTACACCGTCAAGGGATGTAGGGACTCCAGCGGCTGCGGGCACGCCCACCAGCAACGCAAATAAGGACAGTACTGTGCTATTAGATTGTGTAGGCTGTGGACAACCGGTACGTGGATGCACGCGTCTCTATTCTCACCCATGTGGCGCGTGCCGTTGACCATTTGGTTCTCCCTAAACCCACATCTCTCTCTCTCTCATACACCCACATGCACACTCTTACATAGACGTCTTCCAACCGCTATGCGTCGCATCTGAGCCGTTGTATCGGTATTGGTACCGGTACGCGCAGAGTGGCTGCAAGGAATGCGACGTCCAGGTCAAAGTATGTGGTTTCCCCCCCCCCCTCCCTGTGTTTTTTTTGGTTCTATACTGATTGCGGGACATGGTCTTTGGTGTTGCAGGCTCAGCTCGGATGCGGGACGCTCCGCCTCGCCATACCCAGGCTCCGAGAATGGAAATGTTTCTGATCATAACGCACCTCCCCCACCAGGACCAAAAAAGAAGGGCAGACCACCAAAGAATAAGCCTAAAAGTATGTACTTGCAAGTGCCGGTTGTTATGCATGAAAATTTGGCGTTGGCTTAATGTGCTGTGGTTTTTTATTTTATTTAGCCCCGGTGCAAGCGGCCAGCGCTGCCAATGATGATGGTGAACCGTTATTGAACCGAAAACGGGTGCTTGCTCTTCACTGTGGTTATGGAAAGGCCGTTGACTTTTATCATGTCGATACAGCCAGGTTCGCCATTGTCCTCTCCAGCGAAAAACGCAAAGAAACAGAAAGTGTCGGGTACGTCAAATGTGCAGGGCGGTTGTCTTTCCTCTGGCTGATGGTACTATTAGCTACCCCTCTTTCGCGAGCTGGAGCTGTGAGCGGGCCCTGTAATCCCGTTGTTCGCACTCATCCACAAACATTTTGAACAGAATACCCCACTTGGCCCGCCAGGGGCCAAATCTCATTCCAAGATACCCTCACGCCTCCGCGAGTCGTCTATCGCATCTTTCCTTGAACCAGACGCGCCAGGAGCCTCTCCCGGTTCGCGCTCTTCCTCCCCTGGGACCGTGGCCACACCAACTTCCAGTACCCTCGGAAGAATGAATGGCGCAAGCGGTGGCGGGGAAGAAAAGCGGATGCCCCCACACGTCCCGACCCCACCCAGGCCGCTACCGCTGGTAACGAGACGGCCTGAAACGGATTATCTTGTCGGTAAGCACGCTGCTATGTTGCTCTTTTTGTGATCATCTGTAGCTAATGACGGTCCTGCGATGGATTAGATGTCGAAGGTGAAGAAACGGGCTCCTCGACGGACACTGGCAGCGAATGATTGTATTCAACCCACTGTGGTTGTCTCCCGCGGATTATAGTTGTTGCATAGGATATGCCATATGCTTACAGGGATTCGTTCGCTATCTACTGTTGCTTTGTTAGCTTGTCATGTTGCTTTAGGTTCATATTGTGGTTGTATGTAGTAGAGATGACACGAGTTGGTCCGATTTGGTTCACGTCATCGTCTCTTATTAGAGTGACTTCCTTGTAAAGTAATCGCAACTTGCCATCGTATGGCATCAGACACGATACAAGGTAATGCATCCAACACGGAATATCGTACGTCTACTTGAAACATGAATGCATAAATGCAGGTGTACCACTTTTTGCGGCGCTTGCGCTGGGAGGTGCCTCCCTCGGGTACTTCTTGGGTCGTGTTTTTGCAAAACCTCTGCCAAGTGCGGCGGCCGACCGCGAACCAACAAAAGAGCGAGAACGTGCACCTAAGGATCTGGGAGAAAACAAAGACGAGAACGAGCGCGATGACGACGACTCGGAGGCGGAGGCTGATGACGATCTCGGTCGTGTACATCCCGAACCGACTGAAGAATGCAAGCTGGTGCGTACCTTTGAATACTTAATACGTTTACCTATCAGAACCTGATACCGATGATGGAAAAATATATATACGTGGGCACGTTTAGGCCCTGGTAGTACGAAGCGACCTTGATATGACAACAGGAAAGATCGCTGCACAGTGAGTGGCTCGGTTCTTTCTTCTCCTTTCTCCTGGCCTTTGGGAATGGCCAGTTCGGGATGGCGCAACTTAGTTTGCATCGCTTGCTTGTAAAGATGCGCGTACGTTCTTGTTTTCTCATGATTGTGTTTCCCCCCTCTTCTGACGTAGTAACTCACAGGCATGCCACGCTGGCGTGCTACAAGGCACTCTCTCGCACGAACCCTGCAGTGAGTTGTTGTTCTGGTGGTGGTTGTTGTCATTTACACACAACTCACATACGCCCACCTCGGGCGCAGCTGTTGAGACATTGGGAGCGGACTGGGTATGGTCGAATTTCGAAGCATGAGCTTCACGATACATAACTTACATATGCCAGACAAACAAAGGTTGCGTTGCGTTGCAGCAGCGAAGATGAAATGCTGTTACTTCAGGCTCAGGCGCAGAGCCTGAATCTTTGCGCGCGATCTATCCAAGACGCGTAAGAAATGCCTTTTCTCACTTGGCAATCACGCTGAACAATTATCAAGGGGGCGCACTCAAATTGCGGCGGGTTCGAGAACTGTGTTGGGAATAGGACCAGGTGAGCGGTGTTCAAGTTTTGTAAATAAATGGATTATTTTAGTCTGAAACGCGTCTGGAGCGCCCACACGTCTTGTCAATCAGGTTGCAGGCAGGTTGAAGTTATTGTGATAAATTGCGTGATGGACAATAATACAATATATGTCTTTACTATATGGCACAAGAGAAGCGGTCGGGTAGGCTACATGAATGAGGTCCAAGATTGATTGACAGGGATAGAGCAGTGTGCGGGTTATGATGGCATGTCGGAGGCAGCGGCACTGGAAGCAGCTGCAGCTGCAGCAGACTCTTGGGCTTGCACGAAGGAAGTAAAGAGTGCCGTAAAGATGGACAAGAGGACGAAGACGATAAAGATCGTGACTGAGAGGATGACGACTGCAAGAGAGATGATATCGGACCATGGGATTGGCACAGCGAGATAATAAGTATACCTCGACGAGGGACCTGATAGCGCTCGGGGGTTGTTGTCAATGGGTCAAGAGGCTTAGGGAGATCACTATAATCGACTCGAGGTATCAGAGAGATGCTGGGTCGCCTACTGTGACTGTCGGTCATAGCAAAGAGCAAACAAGAGTTTAGGCTGAGGCCAACCCGCCAGCGCTCGACCCCCGTCACCGTCACGTCGCCCTTCTCACGCCTAACAACCGGTCATTCGATTTTTTAGTTTTTAGGTTCTCCCTCCTCCTCTTCCCCCTCAGCCCAGGCCGGTCCTCTCACCCTCTTTCATACTCTCTTTTATACTCCCAACTATGTCATTCCCTCAAACACAGCGACTGCAAACACCGTACCCTTCAGATACCTACAAGGCTTCCCTTGACAACCTCGTAGACCCCAATGCCAATCCGTTTGCGCCAAATGCGCAGCATAGGTCCTATGTTCTCGACACATCACCCGTATACCCCATTTCTCTCCTCTGCACGTAGTTTCTGATTGCCCGCAGAGCGAACCAAAAGGCGACTTCGATTATGATGATGAGGATTTGACCCCGCGCACTGCATATCCCCCTGCTCCGCGATCACCACCAGAAGCTAAGCGCACTTGGTTGCAGAAGGTTCAAACCTCTCCTTGCGCGTCCCAACCGTTCTTTGTGTTCTTATTCTCTTTACTTTAGATCTTACCAGACTCTATTGCGTGTCGTCTCTATGTTCTCACCGTATTAGTGGAGACAACAATCGACCTGGCGATAGAGGGAGATCTCCTTTTGAGATTTCACGAAGCAAACTCGTCACAATCGTCTCAACCATCGGACCCAACAGATCTAGCAGCAACCTCGAAGAAGATGCCTGTCTTTCTTTCAATATTCGCCTTGGCCCAGTATGTATCACCAACATTGGCATGTTCGTCTCGCTGAAATTACGTCTCCAAGCGTCTTCCAGCTGGCCATGGCATTGGACGCCGTGTATGCTCGTAACACCTTGCAATTTTTCGCCCTCACGTGAGTCTCGCATCCTCTTCGTCTCGATAGTGTATTAATCCACTTTCGGTTATGCCCTTTCTTCTAGGGTCTTCAATGCTCTGTTCCTTGTCTATGCGGTCATACAGTCCTCTGAAGTTCGTGTTGCCTTGTCACACACTTCCGAACCAGGCTTTTCGCACATCCCCGTTAATGTTCTCACGACTGTCCTTCCAATTGTGATCTCAGTGGCAGAGCTCGCTTATATCGCGCTTGCCTGGACAATTTACAACGAATTCGGTTGGAAGGTGTACAAGTTTTTGGGCGCTGACCGGCAGATCAAGAAGATGTTTGCGGTCTATCAGATATTCCAATGCCTCGTCAAGTTTGACGTCTTCTTCTGGGTTGGCTTCTGCGTGCAATTCACCTTCATAGTGTTGGACAGCCACTCTTTGGAATTCTACATCACCTGTGCCGCGCTACCACTATCAGTTGTTCTATTGGTAGAGGGCCATCTCGCAGCGCGCTACGAAAATAGGTGGATGATGACTTCTTTCCTTTCCGGCTGTGTCGGTGCTATGACATACTTTTGTTATAAGGTATGGTCATGGCGTTGGCGCTTGATACCTTTTCATTGATCTTTTGAACCTAGTTCATCAAGGTCATCATAAACAAAAACACCCCTGAGTTTACTCACATCTGGGAGTCGCTTACCACGTTCGGTTAGTCCGTGCTCTAGTTCCACATCCATAAGGCCGTTGACACCTTCGTAGCCGTCATCTCCATCATTCTACTCCTCATGACTTTTGTCTACGCATGGATGGTCCTGCGAAACTTCGGACGCGGCCTAAAAGATCAGAGTACGTCGATATCTGAATATTGTCTATGCCCTTATCCCTCATCCCATTTTCCAGTCTCACGGAAGCAGGCGGCTGCAGGCACCAAGCACGGCGCGTATCCGTCGTTCTCGGTGCGGCCTAACCGAATGAGCATTGACTAAACTCGATCGTCCCATTCTTTCATTCCCGTGAACTTGTACTTTTTTTGTGTGAACACCTTGCAGTGCGTTGATACCGCATACGATCTACCGACGGTTCTATATACCAATCGTCACACTTTCAACTACCCGCCGGTATCTAACTTATACATTACAGTGTACGCTTGCGTTGTTTGCAGGACTTGCTCCAAGCGTCATACGCTCTTTTTTTCGTTCTCCAGTTCCTGCATCCCATCGATTTTAACTTTTTCTCGATATGAATAGTTCTATTTCTTTGTCTCCATAGTAGTCATAACTTTACGACGGGAAAGTAGCAGGAGTTATGCTGGAGAACGAGATGGTGCTTATATGTATTTCTGTTAGCCGGAATAAACATGTTAGAAAATCCATTTGGCCACGTGCGCAAAGCGATGCTTTAGCTAAAGCCCAGCTTCACAAGCCGAGAAAACGCGAACACGACTATGACCCAAAGGTGAATCATCACATCTTTTCGCAATGCACATGCAAACATATATACCTCGCTTTTAGGCATCGCGCATCCCGCGCAGCCCTCGGGCTCGACGCGGATTATTCATATGCCCCCACACCACCCCACTCAGGACGCTCGTCACCGTACCTGGGACACAACAATTCATCTTCGGATAGCGCAGCCTTTGCAGGCACACATTTCGCGGATGACCTCGAGGGCCAAAATGACGATGCCATTGAAGGGCTCAGCGCAAAAGTAAAATTACTCAAAGAGGTGTGTAATTTACTCTTCAACTTTACCCTCCTTCCCCTTCTCTCGCGTTCCCCCCCCCTTCCCTTACATATTTTCACAAATGCTCGCATTCGTTTCTTTTTCTCTGTTTCCTGGTTACCGAGATGAGTGCGTGTAAGCGCCCCGTTCCTTTTTTTTCTTTTTTCTTCCCTCTCTTTTCTTTCGAGCTCCACCTCTGCGCCCACGGACAGTAGCAGTCCGTCGTCGTCATTTTGCGTTTGAAAAAAATAGCGTTGGCGGCGAGTTGATTCACGCTTGCTTGAAAACAGATTACGATTGGGATTGGGAACGAAGTGCGAGACTCGACCATCCAACTCAGTCAAATGGTGTGTTCGTTCTTCCCTTCTTCCCCTTTATGCGCGTAGACGGGCGCGTAAAGCGTCGTCGTCGTCCTCTTACAAACGATTGAACAAACTTGGGCTAACGGATTGCCTTTTTTTTTTTAAATTGTTGTCTGGTGTGTGGGGGTGATGGTGCAACGGGGAAATGGCAGAACGACGCCTTTGCGGAAACGTCGGGTATCCTCGCTGGCACATTTCGGCGGATGAACAACATGGCGGAGCGTCAGGGCTGTCGCTGGCTGTGGTACATCATCTTTCTCATCGTCGTCTTTTGGTTTTTCATCTTCGTGTGGTGGATCCGACGGTAGCCCGTCCGACCGACTCTTACCTACCCACTACCCGCATTTGTGACCCTCGTCCTCTGTTACTGTTTACTCATACCCCGTTGTAAGCATATATTTCTTACTTGCTATCATAATGCCATGTATATCTTCGGATATAGATTGAACTTGGAAGGCAATCACGCTTGGGACGTGCACCGTGCACGATGCCAAGCACGCGTCAGTCGATCGGGTTTGGATGGGTAATCGCGGCATAGATTTCAGATAGTTCATGAAAGATATGATAATTGAGAAAGCCAATAAAAATATCCACACAGTAGAGTAGAACCCAATCTACTCCATAATGTCATGTTCCACCAAGCAATTCCGTACGCGCGATCTCCAGTATCATGCGCCGACGCAGGAACGACATGTTCCTCTGCGCAAAGTTAAAGGGAGAATCCATGCCGCGTGAGAGGGCTTCGAGGAATTGGCAAGTGAAGACCCCGCAATCGTAGCCGTTCTCTTGCTGAGGGGTATCCCGAGGGCAGTAGTCGACCCAGCCAGTCCAGTCGAATGGCTTGTCTTTCTTGTTGCGATGCTCGAGGTCGACGTACTCACGCAAAAGCTAACGATGTGTCAACATGGCAAAGCTCAAAGTCAAGATTAAACGAAGGTGAGGACGCACATCAAAGACATCCCGCCGCCTCACACCCATGCTATCGAACGATTCTATTCGGCGCCGGCGAAAGTTTATCGCTGCCGCCGTCCAATGCGAGTTACCGTGGTTGATGGGCAATAAAACAACGTCTTTCGAGAATAGATCAAACTACCAGTGGAAGAGGTGTTATCTAACTCGCTCGCAGGAGCGGGGACACGCGCCGTACCTTTTTCGTCCACTTTGCTAGGCGCGCCTTTTCGTAACCTTCAGTCGCCAGTTTCTCGAAGAAGAACGAGTTGAAGTAGTGCACGTTCAAAATCGTACTCTTCGCGGATCTTGCACCATTTTTCACAACCTTGTTTTTGGGATACACCTCCGAGCGCTCCAAAATAAGCTGACCATAGAAATTAATGATCTCGTCATTTAACCATGTGCCAGGCCTCAGGCGACTGAGATCCGTATCCGTGACCTGCAGCCTTGCCACTTTGGCGATGACGCCACGCATTTTCAGCAATCTCGTCACTTCAGCATCATCCTCGGGAGAAAGGAAAGCAGGTAAGGGTGGTCCACGGAGGCGGTTATTGATCTCTGCATCCTTATCACGACGAGCGATGCGGAGTTGCTCAAAGGATGGGATAAAAGGGGGCGGAGGTTTGGGACTATATTTATGAGCAGAAGGATCGAGGCAAAAAATAAGCAAAACGTGCACCTATTAAGAGTTTCCTTCGCTTTTTGAAGGGCGCGCTCAAGGTAGTCCGGGGTCAGGCTCTGATTACAACGTCGTCAAATAAAAAGTCAAAGAAAGAAAAGAACGAACATCGCCGAATGAATGTCGTCTTTGGCTATCACTCTGAAACCTTCCTCGAAGGTCTGCTAGTGAACGAGCTAATTCATAGCCTTAGCGAAGGCGAAAGCGACAATGGTGTCGACCTACACGACATTAATCCTTGCGCATCAAGTAGTTCTCGATACTTCAAGTACTCTGAGAACAGAAAGGTAACTGGAGCGCATCATAACGATATATAATGT
>QLPC01000152.1:0-13922 GCA_003314055.1 Lactifluus hygrophoroides | reverse complement strand
GGTTGATGAGAATGAGGCAATTTGCCGAAACACGAGGTGGCGTGCATTACCTTTTTGAGTCACTGTAGTTGAATGCCATACCATACAAGTAGCTATATACAGTCAGTGCTACGTAAGGTTCTGTATCCTCAGGTATACGTTAATGGAAGCAAAAAAAAAACCCCCGAGCCATGGGGATCCAGGCCGCGTCTAACGCACTAGCAACCCGTTTCGGCGACGCCGAACCACTACCAGAACTATCGATGTGTCTATTGTGCCAATTGCCAGTTGCCAGACGCCTCCCTGGTCACAGTCCAGATGAAGGCACCTGAAGTCCGTGTTGCGCCTCCACTTTGCCAGACTCTAAATGGTGTACAGTATATTTCATGACTTGAGCTGTTTGCCATTGGGGTTTATAGCTGAATTTATTTTTTTTTGCGACTGGCCCATCAGTATAACTCTGCCGGAAGAAAGTTGGACGCGTACCCAATCATTCTGCGCGCTCTAGAATCGTCGATCACGACGTCCCGCATGTACCCCAGTGTTGCAGGTTGAAGATAGAACAGTTCGCCGATCCACCCGGGCGTTAATTTTGGCCTTTGCCCTCCAAGCGCATAAAAAGGAAGGAGAACATGGTACCGCAAGAATAGCAACGCCTCGACGAGATGGGCCAAGAAGAATACGAGCAACGGCGGGACCTCGTCGATGATCAACTCGCGACAGGAATAGTACTAATACAGGTCGTTTGTGTAAGTCATTGGGAAAGAAAGATTATATTTTGAAAAAAGGGGGTAAGTTACCCTGAGCGCGCGACGCAAATCGTTTATCCTCCATGGTGGGCCGTTACCGGCGATGAGGAATGCTTCGCCGCTGACATTATCAGGGTCGCGACGCAGGGCATCTTCGAATGACAGATGCGCAGCTGCGACATCCCACACGCATACATTAGTAGTGTTCCGTCTGCCGTCATGATTGGGTATGCGGGGCATAGTCAGCACGATCGTGTAAAAACGATCATTTGGCCCTGTGATGGCTCTGCATGATGATTGATTTTTTTGGGGTGAAAATGGACTGAGTGCCTTGAATACAGTATGTAGCGTACTCACTCTCCAGGGCGAAGACAGCCCGTTCGCAGACCGTTCTTCGAGTTGGCTTCCAGCACCAGGCTGTCAGCCATGATCTTAGTCCGCTTATAATTATTCATCGGTCCCGCCAACGCACCCAGCGTCCCATCCTCGTCGCCAAAATTTATTTTATTCCACGGCGGCAAGTGATGGTCTCTGTCCAATCGCAAGAACCTCGGCGTCGGGACCACCACTTCCACCGAAGACGTGTACACCAATATCGTTCCTTTGGGGAGCTCCTTGGCGGCCGCAAGCACCGCAGCGGTACCGAGTACATTGACGCGGTAGGATGCATCGAGTGTGTATCCCGCCCGTTCCCAAAATCGAATGCTCGTGGCGGTATGGAAGATGACAGAGGGGAGGATTGTGCCGGAGGAGGAGGGGAACGGCGCGAGGAGGGCGGCGCGGACGGAAGGTGCGGATGTGATGTCGACCTTGCTGTAAGTTACAGAGGGGTGCGAGGCGAGATCTGGAGGGAGAGGCGCGAGATCCAGCACGCGAATATGAGTCTCGCCGCGGAGGATGAGCAAGCGAACGATATAGCTTGACGATTTCCAAATTCAGTTACCGATACCGATACCGACGGGAGCGGTCCGGTGGTTCAACATACCTTCCAACGAATCCAGAACCCCCGACAACGACGTACCCCGCGTGTGTCGGCTGGCGGGGGATTCCATTAAGCATGTTGACTTCTGCATATGAGACGTTGCGTAGTTCATCCTCGTTATAGTTTGTGCTCAATTGCGCAGCTAGAGGATGAGGTTCACGCAGCCGCTTGGATAGCTTAAGCAAGAAAAGGATGCAGAACGCTGACACGCAGAGCGCGACGAGTCCTACAAGCATGGCTTGGAGTGGTTGGAAACACAGAGAAATAACCTCGTGTTTTATTATTATTTGCAGACAGGCACCATTGTCATGGCGCTGACAACGCTATGACGGATGGGGATACACCACGATATGGCATCGTACGGTGTGCAACAGACCTAAGTTATGTGACTGAACAAGATGCAAAGTACAGTTTCATATAAATACGCTTTCAGCACGGGCTCAGGCCCGTAATCGTTTGTCAAACACCAATTATCATCCGAAGCTGTCACCTCTCTCGCTGGCTCGAGTTTTCTCTGCTTTGTCCATGTTTTCGCATCCATTTGCAATATGGGCATTCAACCACCTCCATTTTTGCTTTCCGACCACGGTTTGCTACACAGCTTGAAGGATATACACGATTAAGAAGAGGGCGTTACGACATCACCCTCATAGCGCCTTTGTTCAAGTTTTGCAGCGCGAGAGGCTCGAGTGTACCCGCAGTGCTCAAGTCCTAGGGGACGGAATGATGTGCACAGGGTGCGTAGGACAACGTGTCATTTGAGCCCTGGTGGTGCCAGCCCAAGGTCTGTTCACTCCCAGGTCAACCTTGCCTATGAGAATGGGATCCAAGAATACCCCGTCATGTTTAATGAAGATTGTAAACGACTGATAACCAAAATCTGCGAATGCCGAAATGCTACCGGCTTTAGCGATGTGTCTACTGCGAAAATGCTTGTGCGTTACAGAAATAAATCGCGGGTTGCAAGCTGTCTCCTTGATCACGATCATAATCCAGACGAGGGCACCTGAAGTCCGTGCCATCCGTCCGCCCTGCCAGATTCTAACTGGTCTACCGTATATTTCATGATTTGAGCTGTCTCCCATTGGGGTTTGTAGCTGTTTTTTTGGGGAGACCAGTCTTTCATCAGGATAGATCGGCCACATGAAAGTTGGGACGCATACCCAATCATTCTACGCGCTCTCGAATCGTCGATCACGACGTCTCGCATGTACTCCAGCGTTGCAGGCTGAATATAGGCCAATTTGCCGATCCACCCGGGCACCAATCTTGGCCTTTGCCCTCGGATCGCATAAAAGGGGAGAAGAACATAGTACCGCAAGAACAGGAACGCTTCGACGAGGTGGGCCAAGAAAAATATGACCAACGGCGGCACCTCGTGAATGACGATCTTGCGGCGGGAATAATACTAACACAAAGTTATTTTATGAGAGTTAGGGGGTAATGGAGAAGGCAAAGTCACTTTGAGCGCAGCGCGTGAATCGTTAATGCTCCATGGTGGGCCGTTACCTGTGACGAGGAACGCTTCGCCGCCGACATTAGCAGGGTCGCGACGCAGCGCATCTTCGAATGACAGATGCGCGGCCGCGACATCCCACACGCATGCGTTTGTATGGCTCCATCGGCCATCGAAATTAGGTACGCGGGGCAAAAGCAGCGTGCTCGTGTAAAAACGGTCATTCGGTCCTGTGATGGTTCTGTAAAAAGTTGAAGGAAGGGTGAGGGACACGACTATACATTGAATACTGTACACACGTACCCTCCGGGGCGAAGAGAGCCCGTTCGCAGACCATCTGGCGAGTTGGCTTCCAGCACCAAACGCTCAGCCATAATCTTGGTCCGCCTATAATTATTAATCGATCCTGCCTGCGCGCCCAACGGCGCGTCCTCGTCGCTGATGGTCACCTTGTTCCACGGCGGCCGGCGATAGTCTCTGCCCAACCGCAAGAACCTCGGCGTCGGTATCGCCACATCTGCCGAAGACGTGTACACCAAAATCGTTCCTTTGGGCAGTTCTTTGGCAGCTGCGAGCATCGCAGAGGTACCGAGTACGTTAACGCGATACGAAGCATCGAACGTGTATCCCGCGCGTTCCCAGAATCGGATGGCCGCGGCAGTGTGGAAGATGACAGAGGGGAGGATTGTGCCGGAGGAGGGGAACGGCGCGAGGAGGGCCGCGCGGATGGAACGCGCGGACGTGATGTCGACTTTGGTGTAAGTTACGGAGTGATGAGAGGCGAGATCCGGAGGTAGAGGGGCGAGGTCTAGAACGCGAATATTGGTTTCACCGCGGAGGATGAGCAAGCGAACGATGTAGCTTCAAGTTGGACACGGTGATTTCCAATTCAATTCAATCATTCAATCATTCAGCTAGCTAGCTGGGAGCGTTCACTTACCTTCCAATAAATCCAGAACCCCCGATGACGACATAACCCGCGTGTGTCGGCTCGCGGGGGATAGCGTTAAGCATGTCGACTTCTGCATATGAGACGTTGCGTAGCTCGTCCTCGTTATAGTTTGTTCTCCATTGTACAGCTAGAGGATGAGGTCCACGTAGCCGCTTGGATAGTTTAACCAAGCCGAAGATGCCGGACCCTGACACGCAGAGCGTGACGAATCCCGCAAGCAAGATGAATCCTGCAAGCACGACGAGCCCTACAAGCACGAGTCCTGCAAGCATGGCGAGTCCTACAAGCACAAGTCCTGCAAGCATGGCGAGTCCCGCAAGCATGGCGAGTCCCGCAAGCAAGGCGAGTCCTGCTGCGAGTCCTGCAGGCACGATGAACGCTGCTGCGACTCCTACAAGAACGATGAGCCCTGCTGCGAGCCCTGCAGGCACGATGAACCCTGCTGCGCCTGCTGCGATTCCTGCAGGAAGGATGAGTCCTGCTGCGAGTCCTGCAGGCACGATGAGCCCTGTTGCGACTCCTGCAGGTACGATGAACCCTGCTGCGATTCCTGTAGTCAGGATGAGTCCTACCGCGACCCCTGCAAGCACGATAAGTACTGCAGGCATGACTTGTTGGGGTGTTTGAAAACAAACAGATAAACTGGGTTATGCTCAGTGTTTGTTCAGATAGATGCCGTGCCAGCAGTTAGCACTGCAATATGATGGATGTTGATATGATACCGTCAAGCGCCTTGGCTACATGCAAAAGCCATACGTCTCGACAATTCCCACCCGTTTTCTTATAATTACTTTCCCCTTGCTCACATGATGCTCAAAGCCTTACAAAGCCACTTCAAGCCTCATCCTCCGCCACCATCTCGCTTTGTTCGTACCTTACTTACAGAAGTGGCTTTACTACTGCTTTTCTCCTGTTTTTAAACTCGGGCTTCCTGCCGTACTATCATCATCATACCAGTGCTCTCTTGCCTCTCTAAAGCTTTCAGTGCAATCTCTATAAGGGTCAGAGTTCCAAGAAGCTCAAGCTAACCTTTTTGAAGTCTTTGCGTTGACTAACAAGATTAGCCCTTCTCTAACTCCCTCAGGACGGTCATGTCCGCCGGCAGCCACCATCTAGATACACAATACACATACAACCTTTATAGATGACAATCGACATATATAGCAAAACTAAATGCAAAAATATCACTCAGATACGTCCCAACAATGATGAACAACCAACAGGCGCTTTACTCTGAAGACATGACCACAAATGAATCCACTTCACTTTGGGCGTGCTGGGTCGAAGTCGGCGATCTCACGATCAACCGTTATCTTGACACCGTGCACTGGTTGTAGACCCGGGGCTTTCGCATATGTGCGGTCATAATCAGAGTCGTTTGTCGATACACTTTTTTTATGGTTAGACTCAGGGATGGGGAGGATGTCATTCTTCCCTTCAGCACCGTCCCAACCGGGCTCGACCTTCTGGCTAATGCCGTCGATGGTGTAAGTGTGAGCGGAATGGGGGTTAGAATTGATCTGCAGAACGGAGGTCGCATTCGCAGGAGCGCGTGCAGATGCAACACCACGAGAAACAGTGTGCGTGGCATTGCTCGTGTACGACACCCCCCCGAAGGATCCACCATAATACAAGGGACCGCGGACAGAGAGGATGATGCGGAGTGTCATCGTTGTTGTGATGACTGCGGTCATGCTGTGTTAATGCACTTATTTAAGTATTGGATCGATAGCTGAGAGGAGATATGTCACACCTGGTGACAATAGTCTTAATACTGTCCCCATTCGCGTTGGGCCTAATGATGAACCAAAACAGCATGTTGACCACGTTCACGAACCAGATAGCCTACAACGCCAGTGAGATGAGATGCAAGGATTGTGTCATGGAAACGTGCTTACGCCGTAGAGGTTCAGTCCATCACGAAGCATGAGCTTCCACGGGCCAATATCCTTGACTGAGAGTGACTGGATGGAACGCTTCACAGCTAAAGCGAACTGTCAGATGAGTTGTCAGTCGATGACGCGAACTTCGTTAATGCTAGCATCGTTACCGAGGCCGTGTAAAAGAGAGTGGCCGACAGCCAGTAGATGCCAACCCAGTTGTGCTTCGGACCGGCGATGCAGCCCTGGCTTTCCAACAACGGCACAGCTTGAATGGAAAGTTAGGTGGGACAGCTAACAAGTGAGGAGATGGTCCTCACAGCGATAAAACCCGCAGCAAATCGCGGTAATAACAACCTGAAGGGCCAAGAGACCACTCATGCCAAAAAGGACTGATCGGTCCTTGTTATAAATACCATAAATGCGCATAGCATGGACGGCTGCGAGAAGCAGGCATTAATTTTACTTTGGAACGACTGGTGGAGAGGAAGGGAGCGCACTGGAGCATGCAGCAAGGAGGATGGCAGTGCATATGGGCTCAAAGAGGAAGAACTTTTGGCAGGCCTGCAGAAAGCTCAGCGTACAGTGCGTGATCGAGGGGAAAATATAACACTCACCGATCTGGACCAAGTAGTGTCAAAGAAAGCAACACCTTTATGATAGACTCGGATCAATTGATGGGACAGCGAATGGGAGGGCTGAGACACACCGACAGTTATGAACTCCGCAGGCATAAAAATACGGAGGAAGAAAAAAATTGTCTTAAGGACTGGCCATCCTTCGGATTTGAGGAGTTTCCAGCTCCGCGGACTTAACACAAGGGAGTCCCAGGCAGCAACAGTGAGCGTGCATACGAAAAAGTACTTGTGGGCGGACAAGTGAGGAGGGAGACGAAGGGAATTCGGTAGCTGGTCAGCGGAGATGGTAATATTGGACATCGCGAAGGTAGGATAGGAAGAAGAGACTTTCCCACACTTGTGTTGACCGAGTGACTTGAGAAACTTGAGAAACTATGGACAGAAAACGGCGACAGCTGACGTGTGTGGGAGGAGGAAGGGGAAGAAGGGGAGGTAAGGAATGAAGTGTTTTATTTTATTCGATACTACGCCACGGATAGTAGTTGCCCTCGATCCGATCACACGTCTCCAACTTTGGCACTGGCACTGGCGGTAACTACGTATTGTATTGACCACTCGACCAGGTTTCTCACATCAGACCTTATTGAGCAGTACGGTAACCCGAGGAAGCCGCCATCAATTTGCACAAACCAATTTTCTACCTCCCTCGCCCTCCCTTCTAAGTTATGAGCCGCCACACTTGCCACTACATATATCCCCCATCTTGGCTGAGCCGCTACACGTACAAACAGTGAAATCACCGGTCAGTTGAGGCGCTAATTACGGCACCCGCGGCGTGCGTTAAGATTTTCGCCCAAAAGAGTGTGATCCCATCATGATTTGAAGCAAACATAAAACTTGTGTTCCGCGCTGGTCCTATCTTGTCATTTTTATTCGACTTGCGACTTGCTATGCCTTTTTTGCACAGTGTTGTTAGACGCCGTCAACGGAAAGTAGCGCGCAGACTGTCCTAATCAACCCAGTGATGTCGGAATCGCTTTGGCGACGCCCGCCGAGTCACATCCTGACAGCAACAAACAGCTCTTTTTTGCTTGGATTGTCTCATCTACTTGGGAGCCCATGTTTCAATCTTGCTCGTGATATCCTTCTTTAGCTCCTTTTGTCCCTTTCCATTCGATCTCAACATCAACATACTGTACCTAGGCCCAACTGACGCGCGTCAAGTCGTAGGTACACTCCTGATGCATGATCATGATGATCCAAAGGCGACCAATAGCATGGCATCTCTCCTTTTCCTTTCCCATGCCAAGTAAGCACTTTGATTGAGGATCTATGCGATAAGAATAGCAGGCGGAGGGGGCGCATCAGCAGTACAATCAGTGCCTTGCAACCGCTTTTATGCCGGCACTCACTACGTCTCCCCGTCGGACTTCTTTCTAACCACTACAACCATGGCCTTTAAAGTCAGTTCCTCACTTGACCGCGGGCAACAAGGTCTACTGGTCTACGTTCGCACTTGTGCCTTTCACTCGGGGAGACGGGGAGGGCGATTTTCCGGACTTACTTCGACAACAGCGGAAGTGGCACATTGAGCAGGACCATCGATCTATCAGAGAATACTGTGGCTTGGGGCCTCGCCACACCTGGCGCGTACACGTTACAAGACAAATTCGAGCCTTTATGGTACTGTAGGGGACCGGGCACCACATGTAGCAGGGACGTGTCAGATGGGCGCAGTCGTACTATGTTGCCCCATCCGCAGATCATTCCAAAGATATCAGTCGCAGGAACAACTGCGCGGAGAGAGCCCGCATCAGATCATCCTGTGCTGTACAATATATTACAGAACGACGTTGGAACGTGATGTTACTTCATATCATGTATGCATGGGGCAGGATGAAGCAATAGAGGTACAGTAGAACCTCTCTTAACCCATAGTTAGTAAAATCCATCCCACATCGAATCCCTTAGTGCTTTCCCTCCATCAACTCGTAGGCAGGGAGCTTGAACCCATACACCCTCTATGGAAAGCCCGCGGAAAGGTTGTGGAGAGTCAATGGAAAGTTATGATAAATTTAAGAGGATTTTAGGGGTATGGGTTAAGAGGGGTTCGACTGTATCTTCACCTCAGTGTATGTGCGTGCAAGCGCGTCAGGAGAACTGAAGCTACTGCAATACTGTAAGTTACCATTACCATGATTACAGTTGTATCATTCTCCAGGTACTAGAGTTGAAATTTCTTGCTTGCGTACGTCGTTTCGTCACAGGCGTGTTGTAATTGCGATCCAATCTTAGCTTGCTCGGCGTTTTCCGTTCAGTGGCGAACAATACATATCGACAGATCCCATCTCTCAGGACGACAAGCGGAGACCGATGCTGGTCACGTGGTCCACTGGATTCAGTCACTCCGAACACCTTCAGTTCACTTGAGCTACAGAAACGCAGCCTTAACATTAGGCAAGGACATTGTGGCACCGCCCGATTGGAGGGATAGACGTAACCCGAGAGCTAGAACAAATACGGAGCCAGTCATAAATAGGACGTGTGCCACGTCTGGCGAGCTGGGAGTGCCAGTGGCGGGCATCATTTATGGCTCACATGAGTCTCACATGCTCATGTGTGTGCCAAGTCAGACTCCAGACTCTGAGAAGACCGCCGTGACCGCCGTAAAAGTTTCTTGGCCCCTTGGGGCATTTTTGCATTCGAATTAACAGAGAGCGCAGAAGACGTTCGATCTGGACCAATCATGAATCTGCATCTATCGAACTGGACGTGGCACCAAGTTATTCGCTATCCCAGACATAGCTGCTTCGATACAGTCCTGATCTCTGATGAAAGGAGCACCTGAGATCGTTGAATTGCCGCACTGAGGTGAGAAATCATACGACACCCATCGGAACGAGGCCTAGAACGAACGTAGTCTGCTCGTCAGCACCGTGACTTGGTCGCGTGGCAAGCAATTAACGTTGCCGCATTTCCCAGGGTCGGATGCGTGAGAAATAAAAGACAGGATCTGATGCGGGGGATAGGTAGCGATACGAGGACTTATTCTGTTTCTGGGGATCCCTCCAGGTTGTGGACGTGAGTAAAAGTCGGACGCATTTGTCCTTCTTTAGCAGATGGTGGTGCGCCCATAGGGTTGAGGGCAAAAACTTCCGAGTAGAAGA
Source organism: Lactifluus hygrophoroides (assembly GCA_003314055.1). Lineage (NCBI taxonomy): Eukaryota > Fungi > Basidiomycota > Agaricomycetes > Russulales > Russulaceae > Lactifluus > Lactifluus hygrophoroides. The sequence goes on along the minus strand of QLPC01000152.1, from coordinate 4,179 downwards.
AGCGGGATTTCATGGGAAAATGTATTGGGACAAACTGGTATATATGAGACGTCAGAGGGTCAGTGGTCGACCATTGTTCGAACATGGAATAATCATCCACATCTAAGTCCGGGCTCGGATACTGGTATATGTGATAGGATTTGCGCTTACCTCTCCTGGGGTCAGCTGGGACACCTTGATGCAAGGGAAATTAGGTTTCGTGACTCCGTCAAGGGAAAAGCGGAAGGTGTCGGGAAGCTCTCACCCGAAAGTAATACGTTACAAGTGCGAGGTGACTAAGAAGAGTTGACCGAACTGTAGTACGAGCCGCGAGCGGCGAGCCGGACAAAAGCTGAACGGACCAGAAGCTGCGAATGACCTCTGCATCAGAGTTCTGAAGACATCCAACACCACGACGCAAGAACAATATGGAAAGGGTTACAAGGAAGGGAGATGGATGTGGCAGGGCGTAATTAGCTTGAGACTCGGAGCAGACTGTCCTGCAGCTCCCGGACCCGGTATATATTGGTAATTGTCACTTTCTGGGTACGCGCTAATAGATGATACAAAACGCGAGGGAGTTGCATTCCCTCTCTCTTTTTTCCTCTAATAACATCTCCTATCTCTCAACGTCATTCAGCAATGCGTTGGCCGCGTGTCTCCCAACGCCGGACAGTGAGCTCTGCACACCGTGCTTCAAGCTCCTCTTCATCGCTCGATACCCCAAAAGATGACCAAACACTGAAGCCAACACAGTTCCACGACCCCGGTCTCGCCCGACTCTTCTCAGATGCCGCCCTCTATGGCCGCATTCTTACTACCCGCCCTGATCTCCGCGAAGACGAGTTGGTCGTGGAAGACAGTCGATCGGACCCTCTGAACGGCTTCTCGCAGCTCGTCGCACGTGACCTCGATGAGAATGAGCGCGCCGTCTCTGAGAAGCTCGCACAATTGTCTGTTAGCAACTGGGCTTCTACACGGGCTAACAGCCTGGCCGCCGAAGCCGGTCCAGATGAGTCGGATGAGAGCGCCTCGGAAGATGAACATGACGCGACTTCGCCAAGAAGTGCAATCAAGGAGGCCGGCGAGCCGGAGTTCCAGGATCAATTGACGCCTGGTGAAATCCTCGAGCTGCTGCAACAGGAATTTGGTGCCCTCGCCTCGCCAGGAGAAGAGGAGCTCCTCCTGGAGACGGACGCCACGTTGTTCCAAGGCGTCGTGATCCTGGTATGACGCTTCCTTGCAACATATAGCTATTGCACAACGTTGGAATACTCACTAGTGGCTCAGGGCGTGGTGCATCTTACCACCCATCGCCTCACGTTCCACGCGTCGCTTCTGTCCTCTCAACCTAACTACCATCAAGGCGTCTTGAAGTCAGGTCCGATTCTTGTGCACCGCAAAGGGTTGCGTCGCAAGAAGAGAGTCTGGCTACAGCTAAATCATGACATGATCAGCACATATCCCTCTAGTCGTGATGAGGACAAGGTGAAACCTTTGAGAAGTATATTATGTAAGTATTTTACTCGATTATGTGTAACCCGATCTTAAAGCGAAACTTTGAATCAGTGTCGGCAGTCAAGGATGTCAAGCAGGTGGAATCGAAGCGCCCCAGACACCTCACCATTGCGTTCGAATCAAATACCGGTCTCATAGAATCAACAGTAGAGTTTGATACTGATGAGTCTGCCCGAGATTGGAGGCGCGAATTGCTGGGTGTGTGCTGTTACTGTGCATGTGTCATTCAAATCCGTGTTGATTTATCTTTTTTATAAACAGGCGCGCTGTACTTATATCGCAGGAATCAACGTTCGGTTTTGATGCAAGATGACGCGGACGACCTTAATGGTGTTCGGATCAATATCCCATTGAGTCGTGTGGAATCAGTCGAGAAGACCAAAATGGTTTCATTCGCCGGACTCATCTCCGTCACATTCGATCCAAAACCTTCTGGCGTTGCCACGGATGGTGGTTCCACGGAGTACCCACCACTTACAATTGCGGAGAGTAGAGAAGATCCTTCTCTCATCGAAACTGCACCGGACAAGCAAGTTCTTCAGCTTGGCGTCTTGCGTAAGGACTTTGAATGGGACAGCGTGATGTCCTATGTAGACAAAGCAAAGATCTTTGCATCTGAGAGCAGTGTCGATTGGCCGGGGTCTAGAGTCCATATCGATGCGGATCCCTGGGCCAGCAACAGCTACCAGCAATCTGACAGCAATCTCAGCCATCTAGTAAAGTCAATTACATTTGCATTGGGATTGGATACTACCAAGGAGATATGGAGTGCGTCTCGATCCCTTCTATCCCCGCAGTTGACTTACTTCATTTTAGTCAAGAAAGCGCATGTCAACCGTTTCGTCGTGAGCTACTACGGTCATATTGCGGTAAACATAGAATATGTGGGGTTTTGGTCCAAATCTATCGCCGGCGATGACATCCGTTATCGCATTCCGTTGTCTCGCATTAAGACGGTGAAGCCGCACGACCGCGGCCGCGCGCGCGATAATACCTTAGTTCTTGAGATACACGGCCGACATGATCTGCGACTTGGATTCTCTACCGAAAAGAAACGAGATGAAGCAATCGAGCAGATAAAACAATTTATCAGTCTCTCTCTGGACCAGCACACGTTGGCGTCCTCGCCTACCTCCATTACGCCGGTGCCCTCTCGTGCTACCACGGACGACGAAATTACAACGCATAAAAGTGGACAGTCCCTCGACCGAGTACCAGAATCCATTTCTTCTTCTCCCGAAGACACGACCTCCCATGCTATCCATCACACGATGTCATCGCCTCCGCGAAACCCGACATCCATTCTTGCGCCGCTTTCACGTGTTCCGTCAACGGTACAGAAGCAGCATCTGTCGCATGCGTTGACGTCCATTCTTCCCAAGGCGATCAATCTCCCGGAGGATCTCTTGCTTTCCATGCCATCGAAACACTTTGTCTGCCTTACCATCGGGTCCCGGGGTGATGTACAGCCGTACATAGCTTTGGGTCGAGGGCTTCAGAAAGAGGGCCACAGGGTTACGATTGTCACTCACGAAGAGTACAAGAAATGGGTCACGGGCTTTGGATTGGATCATAGAACCGCAGGTGGTGACCCGGGTGCGCTAATGAAGCTTAGTGTGGAAAACAAGGTACACAGATCAGAGCAGCTGCTGTCCAGATCAACGCCCATAGAACTGATCCTTCGTATGCGCTCAGATGTTCTCGCCTCAGTTTTTCAAGGAGGGCTTGTCTAATGTTCGTCTTTAAAACCCCCGATGTGTCCGTTTGTCTGATCTTCTTTCTAGTTCCGTACTTGGCTCGACGATCGTACGTTGCAAACCTCGCCTTTGTGTTTCGCCAGACTGTAAACGTGTACTCTAGTACTCGTTGATTCCTGGGGGCAATGCAAGGATGCGGATGTGCTGTTAGAGAGTCCGTCTGCGATGGCGGGTGTGCACATTGCGGAGGCACTTCGTACGTCAACCTTCCGATCGTTCGCACCATCTACTGACCAGCCTTGTGTCAAGACATCCCGTACTTCCGAACCTTTACAATGCCTTGGACAAAGTAGGGCCGCACCGTTATTTGTAATTTGAGATGCTAACGTGGGATTTGTAGGACCAAGGAGTTCCCTCATGCATTTCTGGGACCTCCTGTCGAGTCTCCGACCTTCAACGCGGCTTCGTGAGGCGTTCTTTACTTAGCCTTTCACTCACACTGTTCGTTGACGACACTTTCCCAGTTATGTGCTTTTCGACAATCTCTTTTGGACTGCAACGTCTGCTCAGATCAACAGGTGGCGCAAACACACCTTGGGGATCGGGCACACGGATATGGATCATCTTGCACAATCGAAGATAACTTTCATCTACAACTTCTCCCAGGTATCTCGTACACCGACTCTCCTTGGTGTTTCTTGACGAGAATGTTCAGGCTGTTGTGCCGAAACCTCTTGACTGGGGCGATGCCACGGCCATTTCAGGCTAGTGAGTGTTTGCAATACCAAGTCAATTTAGAGAGCCCACACATCTCTCAATTAGCTGGTTCCTGGACAACCCTGAATTAGGTTGGACACCCCCACAAACACTCCTCGACTGGATGGCGAAGGCTCGTGCTGACGGCAAGCCAATCGTATATATTGGATTCGGTAGCATCACAGTGCCGAACCCCAATCTCGTGACAGAACGCATCATTCGCGGCGTT
>QLPC01000151.1:0-10258 GCA_003314055.1 Lactifluus hygrophoroides | reverse complement strand
CCCAATGATTGAAATTTTGTTAAGATTTTGTTAAGACTTAGTAAACCTTTAGTTGACGCTTAAAAGACCAATTTAAACCGGTTAAAACTGGTTTTTATGCGGTTTTTTCAAAAAACATTAAACCCTTAGACTGTTAACCAGTGATGTCCAAAACTGGTTTAACCGCAACTGCGGTCTGGTCTTTTTCGGTTGCAGTCCGGTCCGGTTTTTGGTCTTTTTTCGGTTCATTTAACTGGACCTGAAAACACTAGAGAAAACTACGAAAACCTGTGACACTGCGGTGTGACCTGTACCTGTGTTACACCCTAGGTGCCCAGGCTGTCCAGGCCAATTGACACTACCACAGCCATTGTAACCTCCCTCCAGAGGTGGTCATGAAAGCAAAGGGTGGATTTTAACTCCATTTAATTAGTATACTTGATTAAGGTAGCGGCCATAAGGAACCGACACCCTTATGTAAGCAAAAAGGCGTCCAAATCCTCTTCCTCTCTCCTCCATCATGCATCCTCAAATACATTATTTAAGCTGATCATTTGAAAGAGAGTAACATATAGTTTGTATTTTAGTCTTTACTTAGTAGAAATACTTGGAATTTAAGGTACCTATCACAAATTTGTGATTTTGCAAGGGAAAGCATTTAATGAGCATTTCAAGCCATTCTACACTAATTTGAGGAAAAAATGAGAAAAAAGGTGATGGCTGTGGCCACGGTTGTGACATGACTGTGACGTGACTGTGACATTATGGTAACGGTCTCAATGCGGAATAGGTCACATGCTTGACAAGGCAAAGGTAGCTGAAGCAGGCATCAAACATGAAGAGCCATGTGTACAGGGTTTGGAACTTTTTTTTATGTGAAGACTCACAGAATATAATGTAGTTTGTCATCTTACTGGGTGAATAAAAAAATTTAGAGTGTCAAAAATTTTGGTCCATGCAGGATTTGAACCCCGGACTGTCTTACACAACACCGGTACTTACCGGAGCAAAAGTAATGACTTAACCACTAAGCCACCACAACTCAAAGTCCCTGTCCCTCTTACAGCTATAGAAGTACTTTGATAAATTTCTCACTCTCACTACTAAAGCCTTTTGGCCTCCAGCACTGACTTGCTGGCCTTCATTATATGCTTATATGAACCCTGTGCACCGAAATGATGATAGCTGCTTTCACAATGTGTCACATGAACTTTAAATAAACCCTAATTTGGGTAACACCAAAATAAACCCTCAACCCCAAATTCACAAAGAAAAAAAAAAGAAAAAAAAAAACAATCCGCTCTGGCCAAAACACGTGACCTAAACCCTAGGGTTAGGGCTTACATAAGGGTGTTGGTTCCTTATGGCCACTACCTTAGAAACTTGTCATTACATTACAGATTACAGTCAGGCCAATGTGCATCTCCGAAATTTGTCAGATTACGTAATGTAACCCTAGGGTTTAGGGGGGTGCTGGTTCCTAGTTTCGCCAGCCTTACCAGTATATGATGGAATACGACGGAATGCGACAGAATACGGTGGTCTTTACAGGAACAGAGTGGAACAATACGGAACGGTATGGAACGATTTACGTTGGTCACGAGGTCACGCTCATCACCTGCTGGTCATGTCACGGTTAGTGTGACATCACCCCCTTGTTAACGTCCTAGGCATGGAGTGGAACGCAGGCGCGACACATGTGATGGAAGCGTCGATGACTAGTGGGCGGGAGGCACCAGCCTTTCACGCAGCACAGGGCATGGGGGTGACAACAGGTGTCGTCGTAATGACCCTCCTCCTTGCACCAACGGCACTGGTGAATCTTCCCACAGGTCCAGGCAGGGTGCCCTTTCTTTCTGCAGACGTGGCAGCAGCGGTTCGTGTAGTTAGGGACCCCCATGTTGGGGTCATTGAAGGCTTGTCGGGCACACCAGAGTCGACACCAGGGATACTCCACGCTGGGGTGTACCTTGTACTGGATCTTCGGGAGTAATTGTTCGTAGGCGTTGGTGCAGACAAGTTGGCTGAAGCTGTCATTCATGGTCGCCAGGTCCGCGTGATACTTGACCAGCTCTTGGGCCAACCATTCTGCCGATTGCTTGATGATATACTGGGTCTCTCGCAGTCGCACTACCTCTGCAGCTAGGGATGGGTCGTTTTCAAGTTTGAGGGCTTGGTCTACCAGGAATGTGAAGGCCTGGTTGGCCTGGAATGTTGCTTCCTGGTTGCATGTCATGGTTGGGCGTGGGTAGGGGTGTGTGCGGGCCCTAAGCAACTTGGTGTAGACCCTCCTGCCTGTTAGGGTAGGACGTTCCCTTCTGTACGACTTGTACTTCTGTGTTTGACAGAGGCAAGTTATCGGTCGATGCTCAAGTTAAGAGCAGGAGTTCAGGTGGTTCACAAGGTAAAGGAGAGGGACTGGAATGCGGGCACCCAGTAGAGGAGTTCGAGTAACAAGTCCTGTTTATTGAGAAGGACTAATCTGCAGTACAAGGTGGTATCCTACAGGTATATATAGCTAAAAGTACAATGAGGTCATCGGAGCATAGTGGGGTCAAATGAGGTCATCAATGGGGCTCCTTAGTAAGTAACAAGTCATAGTGGAGTCAAATGATATCATGATGATGGGGAAGGCTGTGCGGCAAGTGGAGTGAGTCATGGGTCAGGTGGTAGGGAGGGTGCACAGTCAGAAGAAGGAAAAGATAGGTCCAAATCATATCGTAACACCGCCTCGCCGTTGCGTGGCATGGATCATGGGGAAGGGTCTGGTGTCGAGTTGGTACTGGATGAGAGGGGCAGTAATGATGCTGCCTTCATCGTCCGGGATGAAGAACAGGTAGAGGGCACCCTGCCCTTCTGTGTAGTTGGTTTGCCAACTGTCGTTAGTATTGGCCTCCTCTTCGCCCCCTCGGGCCGCTGGGGTTGTCAATTCTATGGTGGACGTCACGCTCGACATGGGGGAGGGAGTCAGCGATGGGGGAAGGGGGAGGTCAGTAGCTTCATTGCCGGTCGGCCAGGTGTAGTCAGTTTCAGCACCTGGGTATCAAGGGAGGGGGGAGCGGAGAGGGTACGAGAGCAGGTTGTTGTCAAGTATGTTTTCATTTTCATCGAGGAGGAGGACAGCTTCTTGTGGGGGAATAGGAATGTATGTGGGATCAGGAATGTAGACTGGTTCTTCAGCCTGCTCGGCAAGATGTTCCATCAAGAGGTGTGCAGCCTCTTCGAGTCGCCTGAGGGACCCTGGTGTCGGGGGGTGGTTTCGGTGGTTTTGGATTGTGTTGGGCAGGTCCCACCCATGGGCGTCCACATTGATGGCAATCATGGTGGTGTGCTTGGCGGCATTGGCTAGAGTCTGATGATGGGAGCATCGCGCTACCTGAGTTTCGATATCGAAAGGTGTTGTGGGTCGAGAGGGTGGTTGAGACATATCAAGAGAGAGGTCGATGAGGATTGGAGTTCTGCGATGGGGACTTTGTTGCTTCTGCACGAGCTGTATTTATACCTTCGTTCGCCCACCCGTGGGGGAGTGTCTATAATAGGTTTTAATAAGCTCAGGCGCGTGCATGTCCTTGTGATCCACCCATGAGTTGTCCGAATTGGGGTATCCTTTCCAATGGACTAGATATTGGAGTTTCTTGCCTCACCCAAACCTCCTGGCATCAATAATCAAGTCAATTTCGTACTCCTCCTCTCCTTCTACCTCCGGTGGTGGCCTTTTGAAGTTAGGACCATGTGTGATTGTCTTGATATAGGGGGAGAGGAGATCGATATGGAACACGTTGTGTACCTTCATCGTTGGAGGGAGTTCTAGCCTGTAGGCAACATTGGACACTTTCTGTGTTACTTTGAAGGGTCCTACTCGTTTTGGGGACAGTTTCTTGGGTGTCCCAAGTCAAAGGTTGGTTGCTTCTAGCCACACCTCTTCGCCTTTGTGGAATACCCTCAGCTGTCTGCCTCGTGATCAGTGCGCGTGTTCTAGGCGTTTCTGTGCGTCGCTTCGGGCTTCTCTCATCTGTTCCATCCATTCTTTCGTGGCGGGGACTTGGTCACTGATATCCTCGATATGTACTTGGGGGTTAAAGCCCATGAGGAGTTCGTGTGGCGTGGTGTTGGTAACGTCATGTCTCCACAAGTTGTGTGCAAACTCGGCTATGGGAAGCATCTGGGCCCAAATTGTGGGTTGCGTCGTGGTCCAGGGTCGAAGATACTGTTCTAGCCACACGTTCATACGTTCTGTCTGTCCATCGGTTCTGGGGTGAAAGGCTGTGGACAGATTTTGTTGGATCCCTAGCATCCCAATGTAAATCGTGGGTCTCGGTCCGAGATGATTCTTTTTGGCATGCCAAACCAGGGGATGATGTTCTGGAGGTATAGCCTGGCTATGCCTGGTCCGTCGATTTCTTTCGTGCAAGGGAGGAACCTTGCCGCCTTTGAGCACCCTTGATCGACTATGGTCAGTACGGCGTCAAACCCATCGATTGGGGGTAGGTCGGTGATAAGGTCCATCGATACAGATTGGAAGGGGCCTGCAGTGACGTTGGTGTCGAATCTCTGGAGGGGCGCTTTGGATATAGGGCGTGTTTTGGACTCTTGACAAATGGCGCATCCCTTGACATATTGTTCTGTAAAGTCTCGGAGCCTAGGCCCCTTGTAATGTCGTTGGACTAGGTCCCAGGTATTGGCGATGCCCGGGTGACCCCCCAGGGGTGTATCATGTATTTGTTGCAGTAGGGCGCGTCGTTTGACTGGGTTGTCAGGTACGTAGGTTTTGGCAAGTAAGGAGCATAGGGGGGTAACGGGTTGAGAGGAAAAAAGGGAAGGGGGGAGGAGGATACGGGGCTCTTCGTTTTCTATCACCCCCTTGTTAAGGTCTGAGTGATGGGAGAGGATGTCAGGGAGCGTATTCGTATGACCGGGGATATGGGAAATCTTAAAATCAAAGTCCTGGAGGAAGGTGAACCAGTGGGCTTGGCGGCTGGTCACCTTTTGGGGGACCTTGAAGTATTCGAGGTTCTTGTGGTCCATTTGGATGTCGATTGGGTGGTGGGCCCCTAGGAACAGGGCCCTTCCTTGTTTGAATCCAAAGACTACGGCGAGGAGTTTGAGGTCGTGAATATCGTATCGATGCTCCGCTTCTACCAAGCTATGAGAGTAGAACGCGATGGGGTGGAGTCCATCTTCAAAGTCTTGTCCAATGACTGCTGCGATTGTGTAGCCAGAGGCGTCAGTCTCAAGGATGAATGGTTTATTCCAGTCGGGTGTCCGTAGGACTGGGTAAGTTGTACAAGCCTCCTTCAAGGCATCAAAGGCATCTTGTTGGGGTTGACCCCAGTGCCATTGATGCCCTTTTCTTGTCATGTCATTTAATGGTTGTGCCAGGTCAGAATATTTTGAGATAAAGGTGTGATAGAAATTGCAAAAGCCCAGGAACCCTCTTAATTCCTTGAGGTTCATTGGTTTGGTCCAATTGCATACTCCTTCGACTTTGATGGGATCCATCTTGACACGTCCTCCACCTATGATCATGCCAAGATACTCGATTTCTTGTTGACTAAAGGAGCATTTTTCTGGTTTCAAATACAGGTCATGGTCCTGTAGTTTTCACAGTATCTTGGCAACTTTGTCCTCATGTTCTTTGTTACTGTTCTTCGTGGCAATAACCATATCATCCATGTAGATTTTGAGCCATCCTTGGGCGATCTCTTCTTGGAAGATGTCGTCCATCATCATTTGGAAGGTTGTGGGTGAGTTGGTTAGTCCAAAGAACATTACTGTTGGTTCGAAGAGTCCTTCGCTTGTTTTGAATACAGCCTTCCACTCGTCTCCTTCTCGGATATGGATGTTATTGTATCCCCATCGGACATCAAATTTGGTGAACAGTTCTTTGCCTGATAGTTCTTGGACGAGGTTGGTGATGAGTGGGAGGGGGTACTTGTTGGGGACAGTCCATTTGTTTAGTGGTCGGTAGTCTTGAACTGGTCTATATTTGCCGTCCTTCTTTTTCACAAAGAAGAATCCAGCTGCGTATGGTGACTTGGATTGACAGATCTGCTTCAGCCGGCGATTAGAGGCGAGGAACTCTTTTTGTGCTTTGAGTTCTTTAGGGGATAAGGGATAGATGCGACAATTGAGGGATGAGGGGGCGTCGGGTTTGAGTTCGATGGCGTGGTCCCATCGTCTCTTCCCTGGGAATCGTTCAGACGCTTCCTCTTCGAAAACCTTGCCATAGCGGTGGTACACCTCGGGAACCAATTTGGTCCAGTGACGTTTCATTTTGTCGATCGCCTTTTTGGCTAGTTGTTGGGCGACGGTAGTGGTGCGTTTGATTGGGAGGTAGAACAATTGTTCTTCTTGGGATACTCAGATTTTTGTTGGGAGTCGTAGCAGGTCTTGATGCATCCATACTGGTCCACTGATGCACCCTTTCTCCCAGTCGATTTGTGGTTGTGCACTTTCTCCAAAGGGGTATCCCAAGATGAAGTTGTCTTCTCCTATGTCGGCAACCAGAAAGACATGTTTCTGGGTTTGTCCTTGGTGCGTGAGTGTAATCATGGCTCCCTCTGTTACTGTTCCTGCTGCGTTGGTTGTTCCATCGACGTTGGTTACTTTCCTTGGTCTGGATAGTTTCCGCAGCGTTATATTATACGCTTCGAGGGTTCTTGGATGAATAAAGTTTTCCATTGCACCTGTGTCAAACAGTGCGGTCATCATAGCTCGTTCATCTCCAACATAGCATATTAAATCCACTCATATTGATCGATTCTTTGAGACATACACTGTGTTAGAACTACACACCCGAATGAGAGCTATAGCACTCAGGCGCTCTGAAAACCCATATCCTCATTTTGCGCCCTCATACACTTGATGAACTCTTCTCTATCTTCTTCTGACAGAGCTAGAAGGGTAGAGGCCAGTCCCTGTATGCTCTGAGGTGGCGTGGGAACCTTCTGGGGACTTTTGGACGCGTCCAAAGCAGCATGGGAATCGGCTACCTTGATGTGTGGCACCAGAAAAACCCTTGGGGGTTTCGAGGGGTTAGGTTTGGGTAGAGGGCATTCCTTCCTTTCTTTATTGCCTGCTTCTGCAGGTAATTCTTGTTTTGCATTTGTGCCGCATGGCTCCATTGTTCGAACGACTCGGGGCTTTCCCGGTCGATACAGGTGTCAGCTAGCTGAGCAGGGAGACCTTGGGCAAAGAGAGTCATGGCCATTGGGTCGTTGGCATCGATGCCAGCTCGGTGAGCGAGTAGTTGAAACTTTGCAATATATTCATCTACTGCTCCATTTTCCATCCGCAGCTTTCGCAGGTCTTCTAGGGCCTGTTCGTGGGCGGCATAGTCAGTGAACAATCATTTAAAATCACTTTCGAGGACGTCTCAAACCATCATTCTGAATGGCGTCAATTCGTTGCCTCATTCAACATCATTGAGCCAGGTGTAGTTACGCTCGGTCCATCCCTCGACTTTCAGGCCTTCGACTAGGCTTAAGAAGAATGCTGTGTGTTTATATGGATTGCATGCAATGCTTGCACTGCAGTTCATGAGCATATATTGTTTAAACTGCGTCAAGAACCGGGTTGTCTTTCTTCGGTCTCCGTTGAAGCAGTCGGGTGGTATCCCTTCCAATCGGATCTGTTTCTCTTCCACCGGTTCGACATTGAGGTATTCGAGCAACATAGGGTCATCACCTGTGCCTCGAGGGCGTCATGGATCGGGATGTCTTGTTCCTTGTTCGGTGTGAGACGACCTTGCGGCCATTGGCTTGTGCTCTTTGGGTGTTTCGACGATCTCGATATTCTCTGCACGGCTGACTGGTCATGTCGGGGCTTGCGACGTTGGGGTAGGTTCTCCCATCTTGGTCAGCTTCACAAGGTCGATCCCCTTTAGTAAGACGTGTTTCGTGTTGAACAACGCTCGGAGAACTCGGTAGGCCTCCCATTTATTGTTTCATCGACGAATTTCGAACCACACGCCGAATAGGTTGGATACGGCCATCTTGGCTTCTTTGTACTTGCAGAAGTATCCTTGCCACAGAGATTGGTTGGTGTCGGGAGTCATGTAGAATATAATGTATGCGTCACGTTGGTTTTCTCATAGGAACTGATCTGGTACATTGTTTTCCACTTCGGGTGTGATTTCAAATGGCAATGCCAGGTCTGCGAGTTGAGCCTCTGTGGGCCTTCTTTGTTCCAGGCGAATAATTCGCCAGTCTTGGCTAGTCGACGTCATTGTGGCGTTCGGCTAGATCGTTGTGTTTCAGGATCGTAAGATTGTTCTAATGTCGCGCCTCGGGTGATGCGCGTCGTAGTTCGTTTGTTGTTTGAGACTCAAGTCTAGCTTCTTTGCAAGCATAGTGCCTTTGAGATAAGAAGTCCCTTTGTCTACCAGGGGACCAGTCTGTTCTAGGAGCTGTTTCACAGGAACCCAATGAATTCACAGGAGAACAAGCTTAAGGCTTGTTCACTGATATACGCTGGCTTATATACATGGTCTATAGAAGCTACCAGTATACAATGGAATATGACGGAACGCGACAGAATACAGTGGTCTTTACAGGAACAGAGTGGAACAATACGGAATGGTATGGAACGATTTACATTGGTCACGAGGTCACGCTTGTCACCTGCCAGTCACGTCACGGTTAGCGTGACAAGGACGGCGCACCGACTGTGCAACAACGCACTGACAGTGCAAGGATGGTGCAACAATGCGACGACACTGCTCCGATGGTGCAATGATGCAACGATGGCACACCGACCGTGCAATGATGCACCGACAACAGCGTGACAACATGATGATGATGGCACACTGACTGTGCAACGACACACCAATGATGGCGCAACGATGATGCAATGATGACAGCGTGATGACACGACGACGATGACGCACTGATGACGGCACGACGACAAGATGACAACAACGCACTGATGACGCACCAACGATGGTGCAACGATGCGTGATGCAATGACAACGGCACTTTTGCTATTTTACTTACAGTAGTATACTCCATTTTCTGTATTCACCTAGAATATATTGTTTTATTTCACTGTCTGCATAAATGAGTATGCAATCTAGTCCATATAAAAGGCAAGTAGATAGATAATCATAGTGTACACAGTATCTGTTACGATGTCTCAACATTGTATGGACTGTTCTTTCTTTCTCAGACATGTTGGAACCCTCGCATCCGGAGGGCTTCTGTTCTTACTCATGCCGATGGACTTCTGACCCCGTTCTTACTATGGTACTTACTATACAGACTCCTTATCGCTCAGTAAGGGCTCTAGGCCCTCTATCTTCGTACCCCATACTCTGGACTATGACGCGTACCTACGACTCATGACTTGAAGGCTGCATGGGCCTCTGTACTATACTGGATATGGATATCTGACTTGACTCAAACCTGGATCATGGAACAGGCCTATGGAAGGCAGTGGAACGTACTGGAAGGGCCTCAGGAGCGCCAGTGGACGTACTGTAGACTACTTAAGGACTTGTGACGTCTCTAGGTAGCCTTAGGTCTGTTCTCCTTGTGGATATACTTTCTAAGTCATCCCTCTCATCATGTGAACCCTCACTCCTCAAGCTTATTGCTTGACCTCGCTTGGAACAGACTAGACAAGTCAGAGGACGTATTGAGTCCTTGCTAGACTTGTGGACACGCTTAGGACTTAGGCGTGACAGTATCTGAGCTGAACCCCGGGTTTGACCCGTAACCTGTGCACACCACACTTGTGTGGGTACGGTGTGATGGGTGATAGGTATGGGTATGACACAAAGTCACCCACAGGTGACCCGTAATAGACCCTATCCCCCCATGGCGCCTTTACGACTGGGGCTCCTGACTCACCCAAGATGCACAAATCCAGCCTAAAGACGAATGTGCAGGCTTGGTCACCCAACTCAAGAAAGAAATGGCGTCTGATAAAACAGTCACCATCTTCTGATGAGGTTCACTCACCAACCATGGCAGAGAAGATGACCTATGCATGGGTGTTACATCAGCCATAGCATACCTCGGCAGAAGAGAGATAGCCCACTCGGAATGCCTACTAGGCTTCACAGTTGCAGAACCAGACACCGAACTTGCAGCTCTTGAAGCTGGCATCTGACTGGCTCAAACTGCACTCATTTCGCACGCCCTCTCCAATGTCCACCTCCTCTGCTCAGACCCTGCCATGATTGTGGCAATCTCCAATTATGGCCCCCATCCAGGCCAACCCTTCTCTCTTGCCTTCAGACAAACAGCTGACAACCTTCTCACTCTACACAGGAACCTTA
>QLPC01000150.1:0-10537 GCA_003314055.1 Lactifluus hygrophoroides | reverse complement strand
ATTTCCTTCATCAGTGAATATGTGAATAGGAGAACTCCGAGAACACATAACAACGCTGACCCTATGGTGTCCTGGCCCGGACCGGACCGGATGCTGTTAAGTTACTTCGCTGATCCCTCTTGTGGCTTTCTCACTTAATCCCGCACAAGGTCGATGAGGAAATGCACACAGCATAACAAAGAGATCTAAGTCTCCCAAATTTGGCTCCTAGTAGTAAAAGGAATTATTCACACGTGTTGCGTAGGCACAAATATTCCGGCCGGAACTACCAGGCCCAAAGCACGTGGCAGATACTGCTGGTTTAGCGTGCCAAGAGGGCAGGATTACACGTGCCACGTGCAACCAATGGATAGAGACATACCTGTCTCACGTGCCAAACAAGCACAGGGGCAACTGGTAATAGTTGTAGACGCGTCACAGCCGCGAACATCACGCCATATCGATATCAGTGAACCGGCGGCTGGGCGAGAGAGAGGAAGTGGCATCTACTCCTAGATCGTAAGGTTTTCGACAAAATGGCCGATTTGTAGCCGCAAGTTGCATTTTCGCGTTGGACTTCAGGACCCTTTTGCAACGTGTCGGATAAACGCCGCCTGTAGCACCAGCATCTATGCATCAAAGGGGGATCGCACATCACCTCGTGTTTGAACATCCCATTTCGATAGCAGGGGCCCGAAGCGAGCTGGGACCCTGACGCCGCAGAATGATGACCACTTGCCACCGAGCGATAATTGAAGCATTGCTAAGTGAGGGAGGTTATGTACCCCAGAATACATTGGGGAAAAAATGATATTTCTCCACGAATACTGAAAAGACATGGTCTCTATAAAGTGTCAGAGTCACCCGATCGCAACAGCCTATCCGAGGCGGTCAGAGGTGTCTTTTGTGAATACAGACCGTGCAGGATCCGCGTTCATTCTCTCATCCTTCAAAAGTCTAAGTAGAGATGACCCAGATCAGGGGAGAAATGTGACAATCACAGAGGCAACGAACCGTGCATCCATCCGCGCGTCCTCTCCCTCAATTCCGATGGCAGCCTGTGGCGTCTTCGCCTCGATGACCTAGCAAAAATGAAATATGAGTATTGTCAACACCTGACCGACAAGACGCACATAATGATTATCGCAATGCGGGCAGTACTCGTCGCTCTCTTCGTAGACGGTCATATCTTTGCGGAAAGCCTTTTTGCACTTTTTGCAAACGAATGTCATCTCCGCTGTCCGTGAAAGTGGATGCGTCTGCGTCTCAGCATGACATTCAGAGCAGTCGAACCATTGCTTGCAACAAGGGGCACGGATGGAGACCTGGGCATTCAAGATGTGTTTGCTGTGAGTGAGGAACCAGCTGGTTAGCGGTGGCTCATTTTAATATATGCTATGATTTTTACACCCACCACATATGATTTTAAAACCGTAAAATATCTGCACGACTGCACGAATAGGCTGCGAAAGTGTACGACTCGTGGAGGCGACAGGACGACATGTCAGAATGTCAGAATCGGTTAACCGGGCCGCTGGTGCCGTGTCTGCCATCACAGGCTCCGACTCCGAGTCGACATTTTGCAACACTGGTATTCCTTTGACACACTTTCGACATGCATTCTTTATGCACCATGCAATCACACATTGTTCCATAATATTGAAGGTGGCGCGTTGGTTGATCTATGATTGCGATTTTCCATAATACATAGATTTAAATCACTCGCGAGTCGCGACTCAGGCTGGCTAGTGTTGCCGCGTTGCTCATCTCCATCACACAGTCTTTCGATGACACTCAGTAGTTTTCATTTATACAGATGATAAAGTACTGTGCGAGCCATGACGATGTTCAAGTTGTTTATGCTTGCTTTAACATTTCTACGCCATTCGAGTGTGGCGGGGGGAAAAGCGGAAGATTCAGTGAAAGCGATTCGCCATTTCAAATAGCGCCAAGACGGTGTTCTGTTTCTGTAATCAACCCTATCTCGTGGCACGTGTCATAACACGGTGTTAGCACATGTCGCCTGCTCACGCCGTCGAATTTGAATTTCAAAGACACGCTTGCTTCAGATTCACCTCTTGGACCATTCTTGACAGGCAAGGTATCGTTTTACAACGCCCGCTATCGTTGACAACGTTGTTGTGCTTCCTGGTCAGATCCAGGGACTGATTCAGACTCTGATGAGGATCTGATATGCAGAGTACGGTGTATAATTGGTACACTATTATAGAACCACAGTGATTCGAGGTACGTTAGCATGAGTGGCATGGGGCTTCTCGCATGCGGCCTTGCTCCAGCCACGCTCCACCCCTAATCCATCCCCCGCGTGTCTCCTATAAAGTATGCGATTAGCGATGCTTCCCTTCGTCCACACACTATGCATCGTGTCGTCGCTATCACACCATCCACTGGCAGGGTCAGTGCAACTGAGTGCGAGAAACCCCGTTTATTCTCGCACTGGAAGCCTTCATTGGCTCGAGTAACATCCGACTCCTCCGCACGCAATCTCGCAACACTCCAGGTATATGTTATTTCGAATGGATATTTCCCCACGAGCACGCTAACACTGCAATCTTAGGTCCTGCACCAGATAGTCCAGAGCGCGAACATTCGGGCAGAAGTGAGACTCAAAGTCACACAGCACAAAACTTCGCATTCTGCTCCCTTAACTTCAAAAGCCCCTTTCTTGATACCAGACTGATAGCCAACCTCTCCCCCCTTGCGTGTCTCTCTGGCCATTCAGCTCGCTTGTGCATATAATTTTCTTTTTGATACGCGTTCTGTTTACTTCCCCAGCCCTTGTATGGTAAAAACGTGGAACCGCGGAGTTGTTGGACCAGTTTTCGAAAGTTTCAACACGGGGCTGAAACATCGTCTGAGGCCCGAGGAGGACATCAGTCCCCGCTTCGCTAAGATCGTTTCCATGAGGGGTCGAAGAAAGTATGCGAGTTCGATTCCGAGGGGATCAGCTCGTGAGAGCGCGTGAGTCTCTGGACATTATTGGTAATCCGGTAATGACTCGAGCAATATTTGCCATTCACCCTTTTCTTTCACCGACCTTTTACAAGATGTGCTCAGAGTTTCCTGGCCCAGGATAATTTTCTTAATGATCCAGGTTACAACCTGATCCGAGTCTTGGTACGCTTGCGCGGGAAGGTAGATCCTGCATTCAACGTAGTGATTCACAGGGCAGCGAGCGACCGGACGACCAGAGGTAATACGGGATCAGCATTCCTCTGCATGTCGCTAAAAGCTGGTGCCGCTCCCTTTCGCCCAGATGCAAAAACCTTGCCTCGATTACAACACCCACTATCCGCATCGACAGTCTGCAAGACGACGATAGCTCAAGCTTTACCACATGTTCAGGAAACGGTGACCGACCCAGTCAATATCAAATACACCCGAGTAGAACGTTTGGCATCGCGCATTGCCAGGTACTGCCAGTGGAACCTCAGCGGTTTCGCCGCCGTATTGGTAGAGCTGTCAGCCCCAGCCAGATCCCAATGGTCGTGGGTGAGGCAAAAATCGAGAACGCAGCGTGCAAGCTCGTTTTGTTGCTCAGCCTGGCGGAGAACATCCCAAACTAAGTGACATCCGTAGGTTGCACTATGCAAACCGGCCATAAACAACAGGGCGCAGGCACTCGGGCTGTTGATGCAGACTGATGTTGCGTAACGTTTTCGGCCGGATGTGTGTTGGTGAAAAGTGGGAGCCATCAGAGACGCCACTGGCATTTGGAAGAGTAGATGGGTAAGTTATTTGTCTAATGCAGATATAGCGCTGACACTCCGGTGCTCGTTTCAAGTGTACAGGATGTGTGTAATATAGCTATGCTGGCGCTCTCTTCAATATTTTCAAGGCCCATATGTCGTGCTCCTGACGCATCAGTTCGTGGTCCTGACATCTGGAGAAAACTGCAAGCCAATCAGATCGTCGTTGATATTAGCCGGATAAGAACCCTTCCCCCAGGCCCCTTCACCAACATAGTCAAAGTCGAACAGTTTCGCCCCAAACTTCCCGTCCCTCTCCGTGATAATAATATTTGATTCACGGAGATCTCCAAACACAAGATTGGCACTATGCAGTGCCTCCGATGCCTTCTCCAAGTCCTCGAACACACTAGGCTGAAGATTGTCCCTCGGGTGTCTAGCATTCGCTTCCCATCCATGCGCTCCATCGCAACCATTATTCGTCCCCCAATCACTTTGGGATTTACTCAAGTCTGACTCGATTCGGGGAAAGTGATACCACGATTTCACTGGCAGCTGCCACAGTCTGGCTCAGACTGCCAGTGGCTATAGTCGTACTAATGGCTTAGGGCAGTACAGCCGCCGCTACTTCATTCGCGACCAATGCAATAATCATTACACTCACCCCTATCACCGCCAACCCTAACTACGATCTCAACAGTAAATTTCGCTTCGACGCCCTAACCAAGCTCTATAGGATACTCCTCATGCGGTACACCTTTCCTCCCTCCCCAGAAAAAACAATTGAAAAAAAAAAACACAAATTACAAAACTCCCTGCGAGCTGATCTTTCCTCCCGTTATAGTGACTGGTGCTTCAATTGATGCGCTGGCCCAGCTAAATTGCACTGGCATCATCGAGGTCACGACTACTGCCCCAACAGATATGCTTCTTCCTCCACGTGTCACGTCTATCAAACGCTAACGCCATTCTCGCACCACATGGGATATTCCCGAATATGCTCCACACCTGCATCGGCGTCCAACTGTAGCGTAAAGCATTCCCTCAGCACATGGCCTCACTCGGAAATCCAGCGCCTTCGACACAGTAGGCCCTCCTCTTTCGTCCGGTATGCAAAACTCGCACATCCCTACCTTAGTAGCATCCGTAGCTGAGCGTATGAGCAATGAGGCGCACTGCTTTTTGTGCAAATGGATGGTGCCGAAGGTTGTTGAGCTAGTGGTAGTCGTTCACGGGGCAGTGGAAGGTGGGAAACATCAAACACGCCACTCGGAAGAGCGGCATGAGTATTCGTTTAACCCTGCCACCCCGATTCGATCGCTCTATTCTACGCACTCACTACCCTTACCCTTACACGTGCCTGTGAGGAAGAGCATGACGATTCTAGTATTCGTTCTGCGAAATACGGGGTTCACCGCAGCAAAGACAAAAAAACTTAGGCCAAGTTACTCGACACAATCAAATTTCTTGCATACTCGTCTCTCGGAGTGATAGAACATGCAAACTTGTCCGGATGGCTTTTCAAGATTTCAGGGTCAAGAACTGGCACGAAATGATGGATTACTCACATGAGGATTGTACTGGTAACGGGCAACGCATCCTTGACGGGAATTTCGTTGCCGTATTCATCTCTCGCCTTTGTAACATTGAATGCGGAGAGCACGGACGCGGTGACCATAAAGAGTATAGCATCCATGACATGACGTCCTGGACAAGTTCGCTTCCCAAAGCCAAACGCTAGCGTCATAGTCGGATCGTCCCGGAAGGACCCGTCATCGGTGAGGAAGCGTTCGGGGTTAAATGTCTCTGGTTCTGGGTAAAGGTCCGGGTCGTGTAGAATAGACCTACAGTAGGAGCCCCTCAAATAGTTGTTGAGAAATACGCCCTGTCATCGCTCTCTACGCACCAAGCGTTAACAAATATCACAGAACCTATGCGGTGAAAATTTGAGCAAACATATATCACAGGAGAGATCGATTGGGCTGCTCGCCTTTTGGGATGAAAACCCCTCTAAGGATGTCATCCTCCGTCGACGCGTGGGGAAGCCCTGTCAGAGATATATGAGTCTGATCGTTATAGTATAATTTCACGCCAATCGTACCTATCGGCGACACCATCCTCCATCTTAACAATTCCTTGCACATGGCGTCGATATACGGAAGATGCGGCCGGTCGTCAAACGTCGGCAATCTGTCTCTTGAGATAACAGAGTCTAGTTCTGCCTGTGCTCGCTTCTGCACTTCCGGATAGACGGTTAGTGCAAGGAAGAGAAACGTCATCAAGGAGACAGTCTGAAACATGGACGTCAGTCATGTAGGAATAAATGCAATGGAACCCTCACGGTGTCTGAGGCAGCTAACAATCCGTCAAAGTAAGCCTGTCATACCCCAATGGTAAAAAATAAGCACCTACCTTGAAACATAGATCCAAGCGTTTCCATAATCACCTTCTCCCGCGATTCACGCTCAGGGGTGTTCAGGGTCTCTATTTCCCGGAGATGTTCACGAGCAATTGATGGCACAGCGGTGCCATCTCGCTATCGTGGCATTAGTTGAGACCTACGCCAGGGTTGCACGAGTACGAACCATAGCGTTCTTTACGAATTTCATAGGCTCATTCATCGACCTATGACCCAATTCCCTTCCTATCTGAGCGAGCGAGTTATAGTTGAACCAGGGAACCCAGGAAGGAATGTGTCGCACTAAAAGTCGAGGAGAGTCACTTGCCAGTGCATGGATGTGATAGAATGGGCAACCGTACGGAACGGGAGATGATTGACCAATAGTGCCCCGGGCAACACAAGGGGTGTTACAATCTCTGAGAGCCGCCGTGGAGCCGCTATCATCTGATCATCATTTGATTTTAGGTTATATCCGTAAGTGAGCGACATGATCAGTTGTCCTTGTAGACTGCATGGTCGTTAGTGCTTGTCCTACTCTTGATATAGCTTGACAAAATGAGCACAGACAGTTTAATATGGTCACAGAAGTCGTCTGGCGCCGCAAGGAGTTTTCCAAGGAATCCCTGGGTTTTCTCCTCGATCAGATGTCGATACCGCAATATTGCACCGTATCGAAGGCCACGATCTGCTAACTTTCGACCCTCACGCCAACGCTCTCCGTACCGGAGGATAAACAACAACCGGTCTGTACCCATGCTGCATGGGATTCGGGATTCATTTTTATATGGGCGAGTTAACGGAAAAACAATCGTACATTTGGTCAATTGGCAACACAGGCCGGTCTGAGTATATCTCTCCACGTTTTTCAAGCTCTTTGATGGCGGGCAACGATGATAGCACCACAATCACTTGACCAAAAACTTCAAGACACATCACATCGCCTGTTGGACATTTTAATCGAGTAGCACCTTTCAATTATTGGATCCAAACCGTATTTCTTGGACATGTCCGCGTATGCTGTCCAGGCAGATTGTTTCGGCATATCGAGCAAGTTCCCTATTAATGGCCACGACCGTGGACCGGGTGGACAAGGATGCCCTCTTCGCCTTATGCGGTATCTGAGATCATAAAGGAGATAAACTAGGATAGAGAACATAAAACAGTCAACGGCTGTCACGATGATAGTACTAGGTAATAGCATGGCTGAACAACGCTACTCAGCTGATCAGAAAGGTGAGAAAAAGCGAGTTGGGGAGGTTGTGAGGTATTCTTCTCACCCTTGCGGCCGTGCTGGCACGGTCTCGATTAAGTGGGCCCCGTTGATCGGACAATATTCCCAAGGCCAATAAGCAGCCGTATAAAATATAGCATTTGGCCACCAACGGAAGACGCCGCGCCGCCGTGTACGTTAACATAATGTGAGCGGTGAGCGGAGTTTCGAAGCAACGATTCAAGCATCTGAGTCGAGGAACGAACAATGCTCAACATCTTCTCAGGACATGGGCCTGGTCATTCAATTTTTCTGACGCAGATACTCCACTCTGCACATCCCGCGCTCCCGGTCACGAGCAAGCTTACATTTTGTCAACGACTTACACACATGAATGCTGCAGATGAACAGAGTCCCGGGCCGGCCCCGCGGCCCCGGTTCTGATGTCGTTTGACTTCTCCTGCACCAAACGCCGACTCGTGTAGCGTTGGTAATAACGATATGATGAATTGAAAAATAGAGCGACCTCGTCCCCAGGTGATGGCACACCGACATCAGGGAAGCTACTCGTAAGTTCAAATCATCCGGTATCAGGTTAAGACAGGCAACACCGTTGCGACATACTAGTAAGGCTGGTAGTGTGCTTGAGAGTTCGAAGTTGGTTTACAAGTAGGTAGATATGCTGCAGCACTGGTAGCCTGAGGTTGCAGCAACTGAAGACGTAAGGAAAAGATCAAATTACGCAACGCAGAGCTCAAGGCGACACACGGCAGCCCGGGAGCAGGGTCGTCGCGTGCTGTGCAAACCGAACATCGACATGCATCGACGACGAAGCGCAAGATAGCAGTATATGCCGTCTATAACACTGTCTGTATTACGCCTTCAGGCTTGCTCCGAGTCTACCCCCATATCTGATAGAAGAGCATGTCAATTTCTTATCTTGACTTATATAATGTGGCCAATATCGAAGTCAACTTATAATGATCTTGAGACGGATTGTTTTCGTGAGAGGGGCGTTGGAGGGGGGCGTGGTGCCACCCTCGAGTAAGTTCGGGGATAAAGTCACGATTTTTGTCCGTTAAATACATCTTGATCCACCCTGCTCCCGTTGTTTGCTTTCCGATGGCTATCTTATCTTATCCCTACTCCAATGTTCGGGAGTACGACATAAGGCAACTTGGAGGATTCCAGCTGGAGATGACGATTCTGTGGTTTGTTCTGAAAAAAATGTCACTATAGTACACGCGTACACGACACCAAATACAAAGAACATTTAGGTAGAAATGCTTGTCAAAATCAAATACTTTGCAAGTTCATCTCTCGGATCGATAGAACATACAAACTTCTCCGGATAACTTTTCCAAGATTGCCCAGTTAGAGTAAAGAGCTGACTCGAAGTGATGGATCACTCACATGAGGATCTCATTGTTGACTGGTATCGCATCATTGACGGGAATTTCGTTGCCGTGCTCATCTCTCGCTTTTGTGACGTTGAATACTGACAACACGGATGCGACGACCATAAACAGTGTAGCATCCACAAAGTGACGTCCCGGACAAATCCGCTTCCCCACACCAAATGCTAGCGCGATATTCGGATCGTCTTGGAGTGTCCCATCACTAGCGAGGAACCGCTCCGGTTTAAAGGTCTCCGGTTCTGGGTAGATTTCTGGGTCATGTAGCATAGCCCTAGGAAATACTCAGGAGATCCATGATCTGTTATAGTTTCTGACGCACCAAGCGTTAGCCATCATTATCGAACCTATACAGTGAAAAGTGAAGTGAAGATAAAATATAAGAGACGCCGATTGAGCAGTTCACCTTTCGGATTGAAAATCCCTTTATAGGTGTCACCATGTCATCCTCCGTCGACGTATGAGGAACGCCTGATGTAAAGATCAGAATGTTATAGTGATTCACAACGTCCGGAGGAAACCAACACCACGCGGTGTTGCCCTTCTCCATCTTAATACTTCCTTACACATAGCTTCAATGTACGGAAGAAAGGGCCGATCATCGAATGTCGGCAATCTGTCTCTTGAGACAACCGAGTCTAGTTCTGCCTGTGCTCGCTTTTGTACTTCCGGATAGAGAGTGAATGCGAGGAATAGCCAAGCCATCGAAGACACAGTCTGGAACATGAGCGTCAGTTGTGCAGGAATAAAAGAAATGGAACCCGCACCGTCTCCGAACCGGCTGGTGGTTGCGTTGCAATAAGCGTGACATTCGATGGTAAAGAAATAAGCATTCATCTTGAAACATGGATCCAAGGGATTCCTTAACCATCTTCTCCGGCGATTCACGTTCAGGATCGTTCAAATTCTCTATTTCCCGGAGAAGTTCACAAGAAAGTGCTGATGTACACCGTTGGCACCAGAAGCTTTCTAATCCCGGCTAGAGAACTTGAAGACCCCGTTGATCGAACAATAGTCCTGTAATCATGTTTGACCATCAAAAAAAACCGCTCCAGCTCACGGTTCCTCCGACATGTTGAGTGTCAAAACTAGCGCACATCCATGGGTCGATTCGAAACAATTGTCGCGCGGCTGGGTTTGCCAGTGCAGCTGCGAGGGCGATGCCCTGAGGGTGATGCAATCGTGGATGAATAAACGTTTTGATAATTGACGCCTCCAAAAGATAAACCCATGTGAGATAACCACACCTGTCCGAGAGGATCCAAGACAACTTTGAGATTGTCGGTTGGGAAGTTGGATGTTGCTCCTCAAAGTCACCGATACCTTTTTTCGTTACTGTGACGTAATTTCATAAGTTTTAGGCTGGTTTTCGTTTTGTCCCGGCGGGCCGCGGGCCGCACGTTCTAGCGCATCCCTGGCGCCCCTTCGCACGTCTCGGCTCATGCATCAAGGTTATGTTTCGTGTCTTTCTTCATCAATACAAGTCCTTATTTTTTATTCTTGTTTCAGCACTCTACTATTATCATTTAGTAGTAGTACCTCATGCCGTCGGCTGTGGCTTTCGCCACACTGACCCAATTTAAACACGTCTTCGATGGCTTCGGGCTAACTGTACGCACTCCTCAACTTTTCTTTTGTCAACGCTGTTCCCCAAATAGCTACATTCCTCACACGTATTTACAGTCAAGCTTTGTGCAATCAAGACAACCTCAAAGTGTTTTTTATCACCAACTCTGCGGTCTCCGCCTTACTCGAATCCCTCTCGCGTTGCCGTAAAAGAGATCTGCCATACATGTACTATTGTTTTCTGACTCGTGAAAGC
>QLPC01000146.1:0-14888 GCA_003314055.1 Lactifluus hygrophoroides | reverse complement strand
CTTCTTGTGAACCACCCGAACTCTTGCTCTTAACTTGAGCATCGAACGACAACTTGTTTCTGTCAAATACCAGAAGTACAAGTCGTACAGAAGGGAACGTCCTACCCTAACAGTTGGTGAGGGGTCGTATGAGCTTGGCGTACCCTGGGATGAAGGGCCTTTGGTATCCGAACACCCCCATGGCACTTCTGACATCCTTGACTGTGTGCAGCTCTTCTGGCCAGTCTAGGAGTCCATCTGCCTTTGTGGGATCCATCTTGACCTGACCTGCTTCGACTTCGATGCCTAGGTAAGCCACCTTCTTCTGCTCAAAGTGGCACTTGCTGAGCTTAAGAAATAGGTCTTCTGCTTCGAGCCGGTCGAGCACCTTGTGTACAATTTCTCTGTGCCTGACCAGGTCAGGTCCTGTGGCAATGAGAATGTCGTCCATGTAGACGAAGACCTCCCCTGGGTATTCATTTGTCAATGGTAACATGACCCTGTCCATCATTCGTTGACATGTGGCAGGGGCATTGCACATTCCAAAGAACAGGACAGTTGGTTTGTATATCCCCTGGGGCGTCTTGAATGCAGCTTTCCATTGGTCGTCTTCAGCAATGCGAATGTTATTGTACCCATCCCTTAAGTCCAGAGTGGTGAAGATGAACTTCTCGTGCATTTGCTCCAAGATCTGCTCAATCCTGGGCATTGGGTAATTATCTTGCTCTGTCCATTGGTTAACTCGTCGGTAGTCTTGTATGGGTTGCTTGGCGCCGTCCTTTTTGTCCCTGAAGAAGAAATGGACTGTCCACCTTGCCTCATCAGGGTTGCACCACTTAATGTAGCCCTTTGCCGACTGCTTTTCAATGAATGCCCTTAATTCCTTGTCCTCGTTACGTGTGAGGGGGTACATTCATGAATTTATTGTGTCTGGAGCACCGGGCTTGAGCCGGATCTCGTGATTTTTGGGTCTTTCTGGCAGGAAACGCCGGGCAGCTTCTTCCGAAAAAAGCTTGCGGTGCCGCCAGTATTCCGCGGGGCACTCGGATCCTTCCGATTGTTTGGCTTTGTTTGCCGCCCAAATGGTTGCAGGGGAAACGAGACGACAGAACATTTCCCTCAGCTTGTCCTTCAACCGTTGCACCTGAGTGCGCGCCCCCTGCAATAGACTGGTCTCCACTGTTGTCTCTGGACCTTTGACTGTGTGATTGGCCCAATCAACATTGGGGTTGAACTTCCTGAGCCAAGGGTAGCCAAAGATGACCCAGTCTCCTCCCAGCCTGGTCACAAAAAACACCATTAACTCAGTCTGGTCCCCTCTCCGGATTCTTAGGTTACAATATTCTTGTATCATGCCGGCTCGGTTTTCCAACCCATCTACGTTAAAGACCCGCCTCGGCTCTTCAAGACGTCTTGTTCCGATCCCGAGCCGTTTCAAGGCGCTTGGATCGATGAAGTTTTCGGTGGCCCCGCTGTCTAACAGGGCCTGTTCAGCAGCCGTCCCTCTGGCACTTTTAAAAGTGAAAGGCATGTATATGGCGTTCCGAGTACTAATATACATTACAGAGGTACCAACACTCCTCACCCAGGCTGCAAGGTGGGAGGGATTCAAAAACCCGAGACGATAAGGCGATCGGTAAGCATATCCTTTTGATCCATTGATAATACACTGAATTCCTTCTGCAGACGTTCGATCTTCTCGTCGTCTGTTTCCTCGACGACACAGACTCGTTCTCCTGGTTTCTTGTATGGCGCAGGGCTCTCCCTGATGCACCTCTTCTTTGGGCAATTCTTGCTGATGTGCCCCTTATCTTTACAGTAAAAACATCTTCCTTCCTTCTGCAATCCCTTGCGTTCATCAACAGTCAGAACATCGATCTCGATTGCGTCCACATCCATTGCGTCAGGGTCGTGAGGCGGGCGTCGATATTGTCCCCTCGGGTCCTCACACCTGTGTGCAGGCTTCCAGCCCCAGCGAGGATCTCAACTCGATCCAGACATCTTGCATTGCACGTGTGGCGTCCTGCCATTCGCGCATAGTAGTTGGTCGAGGTTGTACCTTTTCAATTATTGCCTTGTGGAGCAACTTGCTGAGACCTCTCCTGAACAGGGTTATCGTCCCCACATCATCAGCTCCCCACCCGGCGTGCGTGCGCAGGCGATTGAACTCGGCTAGATAGCCGTCCAAGTCGGACCCTCTCATGTGGACGTTTAACAATGTCTCATGCGCGCGTTGTTGGCTGGTGGTGTCGGTGAAGGCCCTTCGGAATTCAGTTTCAAAGAACTGCCAAAGCAGCTCTTGGTTGGGGTCGATCGGGTTCTGTGTGCGATGGATCATGTTATCCATCCTGGTCGTCATTCGGACGGTCCAATCTTGGACTCGGTCCCCTCGGATGTAGCTCAGGGTGAGTGCTACGCGGTCAAGGGGGCATCTCATTGTTTCGTTGCGATGATTGGCTAACCTATAGAGGTTGAATTCATGCAGAAACCGCTCGGATTGGGTGCGATCGCCTCCAAATACAGAAGGGGGGTTCCCTTTCAAGGCCCTGTTAGCTCCCTGCGGTCCTGGGTTTCCTGCGGCAGCAGCCCCTCCGCCACCGCCGCCTCCACTGCCGCCTCCTCCTGAGCCTGTTACGGCTCACACGTGTTACGGCTCACACAGGCCGGTGGCTGAGGTAAGCCCAAGGTATCAGGTGCGCGACAGATGTCTGTGACAGATATCGGTCGTGTCCCTGATCACGTGATCGTGGGAGCTGTCAGGTGTTCAGTCACGTGAACAAGTCACGTGCACTAATGCGGTAAGAAGATCACGTGCACAAGTGGCACGTGATGTAGTCACGTGTGGTAGAGTGAAGGGTGCTAAGTCGAAGACTTAGACGCTTCTTGAGTGGAATGAGATAAGAAGATAAGATAAGATGGGATTGAGCTAAGAGCGTCACACAAGATAGAGGCCTCTTGGGAAATGTCAAGTACACTTCCCCTGAGCCCTTAAGACAAGAGTGTGAATTCAGAGAACAAGGTAGAACTCGAAGCTGAGGTTTTAGCCCAGCAAGAGTTCGTCTTAAATACATGAGGCTACTGTACTACTGAGCCTCATCAAGCAGTCCCAACGCCACCAAATGGTAGCGTGCACAGCAACATAACACAGCTACATAACACTGCTACGTGACACAGCAACGTAGCACAGCAACATGATCGAGTATCGTACAGCTACACTTCCCCACTCGCATGTGGGAAAGTAATCCTAACTATAGTAACTGTCCTCCCAAGTGGGGGCAGGCTCCTCCGGCGGTACAAAACATAACCTTTTCCCAAACCAAGTAACAATTACCCATGGTAGGCGGATCCTCACCATCAGCTGATAAGTCCACTCCACCTGGGTCACATGTGCCCGTGGCATTACCCCCTCTCCCCGAGGCCTGGCCCACCAGGCACCTAGTCGTGTGTGGGGTCCGCCACCTCGTACCCCCCGGGCTCCTTGTAACTGTTGTCATCGTTAGCGGCCCATCCCAACGCGTAATCATATGTGGCCATGGGACAATATCCCCCGTAATGTTTGTGCCCATCAGGCACTCTGCAACTCCACTCCGCGCAACATCTGTGGGGGGATGTGCAGTTCTGGGCGTAATGCCCTCGGTACCTGCACAGCCCACATTGCCTCGTCTGAGGGCATCTCTCCTTCCTCTTGTGTCCTCCCTTCTTTCCACAAAAGACACATACCCTTATTCCCCTAGCGACGCCTGGAGGCTGTCGGACCATTCGCGGTGTGACGTCTTGAAGATCTGCGGTGCGATCACTACTTCCCTCCACGCCACCTCCTTGGTTACTGTTTCCAGGGGCTCCCCTGTCGGTGCGCACATTGTGCTGTGAATTTTGAGTGGCTCCATCAAATGAGCCGCCGTCTCGGGTAGGGGCTCCGACAGGGCCCGGCGCTTGTACTCCAGCTCCCTCTTCAAGGGGCTGTACGTCGGCCATGGGCGTCTGCGTCCAGGGGAGCTCCAACATGCTGGTTTCTTCGTGGTTTTGGGTGATCAGATCGGTCCACCGGAACATGTTTGCATTCGGTGGGTCCGCGGAAAGGGGCCTAAGCCCGTGACTGGTCCGGAAGTGCACTTCTTCCTGCCCTTGGATGCTGTTGTAGAGGTCTGCGAAGGTCGTTTGGAGGGCATCGTCGTTGTATGGGTGATAGGTGAAGGACATGATGCCTTCCTTCGTCCTTTCTGGCTCAGCTTTTATAACTTTTAGAGCCATAGGCTTTCTCTTGTGGAAGGCAGCCACCAACTCAGGCGCATGCACATTTTTTGCAGGTTCCCAACTGTCTTCCGCATCGCTGTAGCCTTTCCAGTGAATGAGGTATTGGAGGGCGCGTCCATGCCCATGACGTCGTGACCCCCTGACTTCTTCCACTTCGTACTCCAGTTCCCCTTCTACTAAATCAGGTGGTGGAGCTACATAGTTCTGCCCATGTTCTAGAGTCTCGCGATAAGGTGTGAGCAATGATGCATGGAAACTGTTGTGGATTTTCCATGTTTGGGGGATGCGTAGCTTGTACACCACCGGTGATATCACCTCAATCACTTCCATGGGACCATATCTTTTGGGCGCAAGTTTGGTGGTCGGGTGTGACATCCGTAGGTTTTTTGCTTCCAGCCAGACCCTGTCCCCTTTTCGATATGGTTTGAACTTCTGATGTCCACTCCTTCTGTCAAACAAGGTTTTCACCATCGATTGCGCCGTCTTGATCGCTTCTTGGGCGCGATCTTGTAATTGTTTCAAGTATCCTCTTCTTTCTTCTAGAACAGGCACCTCTCCTACGCTTTCTTTGGTGATGTGTACCTTCGGATCAAACCCTATTAACAACTCGTAGGGTGTGAACCGGGTTGTCAAGCTAGGCCATGAGTTGTGGACAAACTGGGCCATGGGTAGCAGCTCGCTCCAGTCATCTTGTTGGTAGTTTCCATAGATTCTGAGATATTGCTCCAGCCACTGGTTTGATCGCTCGGACTGCCCGTCCGTTTGTGGATGATAGGCGCTGCTTATGTTTCGCTTGATTCCCAGTGCTTCACATAGCTTGTTTGAGAATTTTGATACAAACCGAGGATCTCGGTCACTAATGATCTTCCTGGGCACTCCAAAATGTGGAAACACATGTTGGGCATACAGCCTTGCCACCCCTGGCCCATTGATGGTCTTGTTACAAGGCAAGAATATTGCAGCCTTGCTGCAGTCGCGGTCTGTGATGGTAAGGACTGAGTTGAACCCTTTTGACACAGGCAGGTCAGTGATTAGATCCATCGCAATTGTTTCGAAGGGTTGCGCCCCTGGTTCGGTTGTTATGGAAAATGGGGGTGGCTTCGGTTGTGTGGTTCTAGGCTTTGTGCTTTGACAGGTGGTGCATCCTTTTATGTACTGAGTGACGAAGTTTTTCAAATTTGGCCACCAGTAGTCTTGCGCCACTGCCCTAATCGTTCGTGATATCCCAGGGTGTCCAGTGGCAGGATGGTCATGTGCTTCTTGGACTATCCTCCTCTGGAGTTCGGGTTCCCCGGTGATTACCAATTTCCCTTCGTGTACCCATGTGTCATTTTCCTTCGTGATGGGGTACCTCTTCTTCCATTCTTCAATGACATGTGTGTTCTGATTCCCTACCACAAGTTCTTCTGCATCAAGGAGTCTTACGGCTTCCTCAAACAGTTGGTCTGGAAGTACAATGACGTCTTGATTGTCGTCATCCCCCTTTGCCAGCCCTGGCCACTGTGAGAGGCCGTCAGCCCTATTTGTCTTCCCTGCCTTGTGTATTATCTTGAACCAGTATTCCGCCAGCCTAGGGATATATCGGGCCACCCTTCGGCTTATCTTGTGTGGTTCTCGGTAATATTTGAGGTTCTCATGGTCTGTGTAGACGGTCGTTTCATGCTCCGACCCTGCCAACAGATGACGCCACCGTTCCAGTCCCTTGATGATGGCTAAAAGTTCCTTGTCATAAATCGGGTACCCTCTTTCGGCCGTGTTCATTGTGTATGAGTGATGCCCAATAGTTCTAGCCTTTCCTCTCTCATCTTTCTGGAACAATATGGCTCCTGTGGCGTAATCAAAAGCATCTACTTCCAGGTGGAACGGTTGTGCATAGTCTGGTCGACACAGGTCGTGTCTGTTTCTCACGCAGGCCTTTAGTGCCTTTATGGCGTTTCGGCACTTGTCGTCCCAAATGAATCTAACCCCCTTTTTGACTAGTTGGGTTAGCGGCCTTATGATTTTAGCATATCCGGGTATGAATGGTCTCTGATACCCAAAGACCCCTAGCGCGCTTCTGACGTCTTTGACCGTATGGAGCTCCTCTGGCCAGTCCATTAGTCCATCAGCTTTTATGGGGTCCATTTTGACTTTCCCATTCTCTACTTCGATCCCTAAGTAGGCCACCTTTTTCTGTTCGAAGAAGCATTTGCTCAGCTTTAGGTACAAATCCTCCTTCTCTAGTTGGTCCAGCACCTCGTGTACTATTTGTCGGTGTTTGGTTACGTCATCTCCCGTTGCCACGAGTATGTCATCCATGTACACAAATACTTCTCCGGGGTACTTGTTCATGACGGGTGTCATGACCCAGTCCATCATTCTTTGACACATGGCGGGTGCGTTGCACATCCCAAAAAATAGTACCCTTGGCTTAAAGATTCCAATCAATGTCTTGAAGGCGCCCTTCCATTGGTCTTCCTCTCAAATTTTGATGTTATTGTACCTGTCCTTGAGGTCCATGGTACTGAACAGGTGCTTCCCATGCATCTGTTCGAGTATTTGCTCAATTCTTGGCATGGGGTAGTTGTCCCTTTCGGTCCATTTGTTCACCCGTCGGTAGTCCTGTATGGGTCGGTATTCGCCGTTTTTCTTTATTCGGAAAAATAAGGACACCGTCCATTTGGCATCCTCCGGCTCACAGGCTACAATATATCCTTTTTTGGTTTGTTCTTCTACAAACTTCTTGGTTTCCGCTAGTTCCTTTTGAGTTAGGGGGTACACTCGGCTATTTATGGTATCAGGCGCTCCTGGTTTTAGCTTAATCGCGTGATCCTCGGGCTGGCTAGGTGGGAATTGTTGGGAGGCCTCTTCCGAAAAGACCTTGTGATGCTGTTGATATTCCATGGGAATTTTCAGTTTCTCCCTTTGTTTGTGCTTGTTTGCTGCCCAAAGCGTGGCTGGGGATATAAACCCGGCTTCTGCCCCATTCCTCCTTTCTTCCTTACCACCGTCATCTCCCTCGTTGGGCTGTTGCCCTTCGTTTGGTTTTGTCACTGCAGTATTCCCTGTGACACCCAAGCGGCGAGTCCTGATGAGGTTGGTTTTTAGTTCTTTTATTTTATTCTTTAGACGTTGTGCCCTTGTCAAAGAATTTTGCAGGAGGCTGGTTTCAACAACCACCTCTTCTCCTTTAACCTGGTGTTTTTTCCAGTTGACGGTGGGGTTGAATTCTTTTAGCCATGGGTATCCGAATATGATTCGGTCCCCTCCTAAGTTGGTTACAAAGAATGTTTGCATGCCTTCCTTTTTCCCCTTTTTGATCCTTAGTCGGCAGAACCGTTGAATGGTTCCTGCCTTGTTCTCTGTTCCGTCGATGTTAAACACCCTTCGAGGTTCAGTCATTTCTCTTGTTCCGATCCCTAGCCTTGTCAAGACCCTTGGGTCTATGAAATTTTCGGTTGCTCCACTGTCGATTAGAGCTTGTTTGGCGGCAGTCCCTCTTCTGCTTTTGAAAACAAAAGGCATGTATATCACGTTCTTGGTGCTAATGTACATTACAGAGGATCCTACACTCCTCACCCATGCCGCTAGGTGGGAGGACTTCAAAAACCCGAGACAAGGAGACGATCGGTAAGGGAGTCTTTCTCTTCCATAGACAGGCCGCTAAACTCTTTCTGCAGGTGTTCCAACTTGCTTTCTTCGGCTTCTTCAATGACACGTGTCTTGGTGTACTGAGGCTTTACATAGGGTGCGCTTCGATTCTTCTTCTTTGGGCAGTTTCGGCTCATGTGCCCCTTTTCTTTGCAGTAGAAGCATTTTCCTTCTTTCTGCAGCACCTTGCGGTCTTCAAGTGACAAGGCATCCACCTCCACTGCGTCAACATCCATCGCATTTGGGTCGCGTCGGCAGGGAGGCCCCCTATTGCCCCAGTCCATTCTTCCCGAGGGCATGGGTTGGGTGCTGGTCCCAAATCCTTCATGCCTGAAGGTGTGTCATATTTTGAGCCAGTTGTCATGCATGGCTCTGGCAGCATCCTGCCACTCTTTCATCGTCACAGGGCGAGGGGAGATCTTGTCAATAATGGCCTTGTGGATGCTTTTCTGAAGCCCCTTTCGGAACAAAGTGATGGTTCCGACATCATTCTGCCCCCATCTGGCAAGGCTTCATAGGTGTTCAAACTCGGCCAGGTATTCATCCAGGTCTGCCCCTTTTATTTTGACAGCCAGCAGGTTCTCGTGTGCCCGCTGGCGACTTCCGGTGTCAACAAAGGCTCGGCGGAACTCGGATTCGAAGAAGATCCATAGGTTCTCGTCGTTCGGGTGTATTGGGTGGTGCGCCCTTTCCACCATATTGCTTATCCTGCTCATCATTCTGACTGTCCAGTCGTGGACCCCAGTTCCTTGGATATAGCTTAGGGCCAAGGCAACTCGGTCAAGGGGGCAACTCATGGTGTCGTTACAGTGATTGGCTAGTTTGTAGAGGTTAAACTCGTGGAGGAACTGGTCCGACTTGGTGCGGTTTCCGTCAAACACAGTAGGAGGGTTGCCTTTCAAGGCTCCATTGGCTCCCGCAGCTCCTTGACCAGCTCCTGGTCCTCCTGGTCCGCCACTGCCTGGTCCGCCACTGCCTGGCCCGCCTGTTAGGATGGGTGGTCCTATCGTCTTGTAACACTAGTCTACCGAGGTCGGATTACGTTATCGTGGGAGAATAAGGATAAGAGGGAGGTCTTCGTGGTTGGTGACGCGGTTTTGACTCAAGAGGGAAGCGGATTCCCTAGTAGTAAGATGCAAGGCAAAACTCCCAGTTCTGCAAGAGGACTCGAATGGAGTCCTAACTAACTAATGGTACAGGTTATATACTGGTCAAGAAGGTCTGAGTCATTGTATAGTAGTCAGAATGAGTCATCGATTGGTAAGCATGAGTAAGGAATCAGTCAGCAGTCTTTGTAAGTATCAGTCATCAAGAAGTATCAGTCAGCAATGGAAGTAACCTGTGTCAAAGGTTATGAGTCACGGTCCTCAGTATAGTACAGTATCAGTCATCGGTCATGAGTCATCGGAGATACCTCAGTCATCGGTCATGAGTCAAGAGTCTAGATCTGTCACGTGGTTGGGCACGTGATTGTGGGAACTGTCAGGTGAGGGATACGTGAGTTATGTCACGTGGTCGTGGGAGAAGTCATGTGGGTTATGTCACATGTTTGTGTGTAGGTCAGGTGATGGGCCGGTATGCCCGAGGTTCAGGGTTCGAGTCTAGGGGTGGGTGAAAGTTTGGACAGGGTGCGTTTCAGTCGTAACACCGCCTCTGCCTGGTCCGCCTGGCCCTCTAAATGGTCCACCGCCTCCTGGGTTTCCACCACCGGATCCTCCTCCTCCGCCACCAGTTCCTTGGGCAATTCCGCCCAAGTGTACGGTGTATTCACGGGGGTTCCTGGTCCTGGTGATTGTGGTGGTGATGGCACTTCCGATGGAGGTGAAATTTCCAGCGGCACTCTTTGGCCGCTCCATAATGGCCCCTTCGGAGATCATTCTCCCTTTTCCCTTTCCTTCGAGGTGTTCCACTACCCCTTTTGCCAGTGCAATATCTCTTTCAGGGTAGTGCCCTGCAGGGGGCAAGGTATCTCCGAATCCCTTGCTCGTGATGCTTGTGAGTTCTTCTACTCCGCTGGCTAGGGCACTTCCCATTGCTGTGTCAGCGGGTGCCAGTCCGGTGTCATGCCCAAAAACATGTATCTTTTCGGGCTCGCTTTTCCGTTGTTGCGCGGCTGACTCCCCGCTGCTTTCCTCTTGGATCCTAGGTGAGATAAGGTCCATTGTTTTTCACTCAAAGTCGGGGTGTTGTACCTCAGTCGGCTCCCAGTACCCTAGATTGTACATGGCCAGGTCTTCAACCACCAGATTTTCCGTGGTGTACCATCCTTCCTTCCCTTCAAAGGCCGTAAGGATGTACCACTTGTCGTTGATCATTTCTACAGCTGCGTGGTGGCCGTTTCCCCAGTCCACTTTATAGCAGTTGTCTGCTGGGTCCTTGTATTTAGTCCATATGGCGTCCCCTCTGATGTGCGCGGGTAGGTCGTCTTCTCGTCGAGGGATTACCCTGGTTAGTCCCTCAATCTTGAGCCTGAGACTCTGTGGGACGTGGCTGCTCATTGTATACTCCAGCTACTACGGCTAGTTCTCCGGTGTATGCTTCTCTGATCAGTCTTTCTATTAACTGATCGGTTTCTCTGGCTTCTTTTAGGATAACCTTGGCTTCGTAGGTATCCTGGATTCGTCATGCGTCGGAAAGCCTTTGGGTCAAGTCCAATAGGCTTCTTTCAAGGGCAATGATGAGGCAGATGTGAGACACGGTTGTTCCGTGTACTAGATGTTGGATTGACTGTCGGCAACGAGACACGAGTAGTTCCGACAGTTTGACTCAGAATGGGATTTCGGGGCAGAATATGTCGCGGAGCTCAAGGTTCCAAACAATGAGCTCAAAAACGTATGCCTTTTCTGCTTCGTTTTCTTCAGCAAGATATCGGGTAATGAGTCTTTCAACGTGTTCGGTAATGCAGCTGTAGAGTAAGAGTTGTTCCTCTACTTCAGGATCCAGTGTTGTTTGTTTCTTCAAGTTGCGCAAGGAGATGCTCTGCCCAGGCAATTCTGACGGCAGCAGCGTCGGTTTCTTCAGGGGTTTCTGCAGTATCAAGGCATTGATACGCGTGTGCAATGTATTCTCTGATAACAAGGACAAATGGGAGTCTGTTCTCAATATGGAGGGTGATTGGTTTGGTAAGGCAGCTGCTATCTGCCAGTTCGGTAGTGCCCTTGAGTTTGTAGTTCTTCTGGTGCCTTAGGCTCTTCCTGTGCACGCGTCCTAAGCTTTCTGATATGGGCTAGGTATTCTTCGTTCAGCCAAGTCGCTTCCATAACCAATGTGAAGACGAGGGCATATATTTGGGTGTCAATGGTAGGACTGATTCCTAACCAAGTCAAAGATCTTCGTGCAATCCCGAGTAGGTGATTGATCTGGTTTTCTATATCAACACGTGCCTGGAGTGCGTGACGTCTCAGGTTCCAGGCAAGTGGGTCAGGTGGTCGCTCCGTCTGTGGAGTAGGTAGCTTCGAGTTCTGTGTTACGGCTCACACGGGCCGGTGGCTGAGGTAAGCCCAAGGTATCAGGTGCGTGACAGATGTCTGTGACAGATATCGGTCGTGTCCCTGATCATGTGATCGTGGGAGCTGTCAGGTGTTCAGTCACGTGAACAAGTCACGTGCACTAATGCGGTAAGAAGATCATGTGCACAAGTGGCATGTGATGTAGTCACGTGTGGTAGAGTGAAGGGTGCTAAGTCAAAGACTTAGACGCTTCTTGAGTGGAATGAGATAAGAAGATAAGATAAGATGGGATTGAGCTAAGAGCGTCACACAAGGGATTAACCCGCAGGTTTTATCACAAAGAACCAGAGGGTTATGAAGATACAGGAGTGTGATTCAAAGAACAAGGTAGAACTCGAAGCTGAGGTTTTAACCCAGCAAGAGTTCGTCTTAAATACATGAGGCTACTGTACTACTGAGCCTCTTTAAGCAGTCCCAACGCCACCAAGTGGTAGCGCGCACAGCAACATTGCACAGCAACATGGTACAGCTACGCGACACAGCAACGTAGCACAGGAACGGGATCGATCATATATCGTACAGCTACACTTCATCGCTCGTGTGTGAGAAAGTAATCCTAACTATAGTAACTGTCCTCCCAAGTGGGGGCAGGCTCCTCCGGCGGTACAAAACACAGTCTCTTTCCAAACCAAGTAATAACTACCCACAGTAAGCGGACCCTCACCGTTAGCCGATAAGTCCACTCCACCTGGGTCACGTGTGCCCGTGGCACACCAAGGTCAAGGAAAGGAAAACAGCCTCAGAGGGACCCCGACTTCGGACGCAGACCCTCTCATCCCACGCTCCCCTTCTGGTGTCCCAGTGCAGGACCCAAAGATGTTCTGAAGGGACATATTATACATTGGAAAGGACAAAGGGCTGTCTACCATTTGGAAAAAGGAACCGAAGTCGAAGGACACATCGTCAGGTGGAGTGGTTGGTATACCCTCTCTGACGACGGATTATTCCCTCTCACATTCGCCCACGGACTCTGGTTCGAGTTTGAGAAACATTTCAATCAAGACAGAGGCGACTACGACGACAACGAAGAAGGAGAAGCTATTAGACTTGCACCAAGTACCTACAACCCGGAACTCCTTCAGATAGAACCCGAAGAACTCGCAACACTCGACGTTCAACCTCTAATACGAGCCTTAGAGGAAGGAGAAGACACTCCATGACCTGCTAGCACCGACCCCGACGACTCTAACACCCCCGAAGACCAAGAAAGCGATTCTGACGTTCCTGAAAACCCCAGAATGACTAGCACCACCACCATCGTCCCTACACAGGTCCAGACCGCTGCCAACCTGATGCTCAATCCCCTCAGTACCAGTACACAGCCAGGAGGCAGTGGCGGATCAAGCGGTGGAGCCCCACCTCCTAACCCCGGAGGAGGAGGCAGACCAGGAGGACCCGGTGGACCAGGAGGACAAGGAGGAAACGTCCAAGGACAACAGGGCGTTGCGCCACCCGGAAATGGGCACATGGAAGGGGCCCCACTGCCACCCTTCGAAGGGGAACGCCCCTTAGCTGACGCATGGATGGAAGCACTTGTCCTTTACCAATTTACCAATGAGGATACCCCCGTCATGTGAGACCCCTATAGGAAGGTGGCGCATGCCCTCACATACATCCATGGACAGTCTACTGCCGAGTGGAAGCACCAGAAGATCGAATGGATCTCGGTCAGACCAGTCCCTACCCCACCCCATGTCAATGTGTGGGACGAATTTAGGTCCAACTTCGAACAGGACTGGATGGATGTCAACGCTGCTACCAATGCAGCCACCGCACTCCAGAAGCTCAAATGCAAGGGCAAGATATCGACCATTACATCAGTACCTTTGCGGCACTGGCAAGGAAGGCCAACTACCCTTTGGACAACGAAGCGGTACACGACATCTTTAAAAGAGGACTGACCTGGGCCCTACACCGCAAGATCGGTCTCTCAGACACAAATGTACACACCTGGGAAGAGATATGCACTCTGGCGCGAAACAAACAGGCCAAACTTTCAGAGTTGGAGCCCTACCGCCCCCAGAGGAACTTCTTCAGATGTGGAAATCAGAAGGGAGGACCGCCCAGACCATTCTTCCAGCATCAAAGCAACCAACAGTATAGGACGCCAGCCAGCCACCCAGATGCCATGCAAGTGGATGCCCTTTGTGGCATCACCGAAGCAGATGCCCAGAAGCTCAAGGCTGAAGGAAGGTGCTTCCTGTGCAAGAAACAGGGACACATAGTCTGGCCACGGTCCGGTCCGCGAACCCCGCGAACCTGGTTCGAACCTGAACCGGACCTAAGGTTCAGGTCTGGGTTTGGCCATATACCCGAACCTGGACCAGACCTGAGGTCCAGGTTCAGGGCATGTGCCAGCGTCGAACCTTGCGCAGGCAGGTCTAAACCTGCTGGAGAGTGTGCTTATCATCAGCTTATGAGGTGACTGCCAACCCCATGCTCAAAAACTGTTGTTATTTGATATGTAACTATGTACAAAACAGAATGGAGGCAGTAGTGGTAATGAGTGATTAAAGAGCTGTTGATATTCAGCAAGAACATAGGCAAGCAGTGTCGCAGCGTCTTCATGTCGTCATGTCGTGGTGTCATCGCAGTCGCACTGCCATGCCGTCGTGTCGTGGTGTCACTGTGTCGTGGTGTCGTTGCATCGCCGTGCCGTCGCATTGCCGTGCCATCGCATTGCCGTGCCGTTGCATCGCCGTGCCGTTGCATCGCCGTGCCGTTGCATCGCCGTGCCGTTGCATTGCCGTGCCGTTGCATTGCCGTGCCGTTGCATCGCCGTGCCGTCGCGTCGTGGTGTCGTCGCGCCATCGTGTCGCTGCGTTGTGGTATCGCTGCGTTGCCGTGCCGTCGTGTCACGGTGTCGTCGCGTCATCGCATCGTGGTGTCGTCGCATCACCGTGCTGTGGTGTTGTCGCATCGCCCTGCCGTCGCGTCGTTGTGTTGATGCGTCGCTGTGTTGTCGCGTCGTCGTGCCGTGGTGTCGCCATGTCATCGTCGCGTTGCCACAGCAGGATGCTGCAGAGGTAAGGGGGGGGGAGCACTAACTGTACCATTGCAATGTCGGCGGCGGTGAGGGAATGGCTGGTGCAGCCGCGATATGAAACAAAAACTGCAAAAAAAAAAGGTCAGTTAAAAAAAGACTGAAAAAGAAACTTACCTTTGGCGCAGCTAACATGGCGTGCACAGGAGGGGCAGTGAGACTGCTGGAAGGGATGCCGAGGAGCGATGCCACCGCAACGACGGCGGCGGTGTGGGGGTGCGAGTGCAGCCGCAGTGAGAAACAAATCCTGCAAAAAAAAAATTCAGTTGAAAGAAGTGTGAAAAAGAAACTTGCCTGTGGCGCAGCTAAGCGCTGCCACGGTGTGGGAGCAACAAAAACGGCTGCACGCGCGGCAGCCAACTGCGTAGAGGGGGGAGATGGAGAGGAGTGCATCATGAAAAAAACCCAAGTCGCGTTTTCAGTGAGTGTACTCCGCCGCGGCTTCATCCGGCCGATATTCTCACGGTCAAGAG
>QLPC01000142.1:0-16220 GCA_003314055.1 Lactifluus hygrophoroides | reverse complement strand
GGATGGATGGTGAACGTCCCTCGTTGCGATAAATCGACCTCGTGCCTTACCTTCGGGGCGCTCGGTCTCAAGTTTATATGCGCGTTCAACGGACGTCTCCGGTGGCCATACCCGACTTTGGAGCGGCTATTTTTGAGCCAATTACCGAGGGTAGGGGAACGCTCCCACTTTGATAAAAAAAAAAAAGTGCAAATCATTTTGTACGACTTGCGCGATTCCTCAAACACTTAACCGTCAAGTTGACCCGCAATGCTTAGCGCGACTTGTGCGTGGGAGCCTGCATCCAATCGAAGTCAGGAACAGGCTCACAGAGTTCAGCCTTGACAACTGGATCCTTGAAAAGATACTAAGATAAAATAGGAATATGATCATGGCTCCTCCGAGCTGTTGGCTGTCCAGGGACTCAGCGGGACTGCAAGATGTGATCTGATCAAACACAGTGCATTGCAGTATTTTACAGTGAATTTAAGAACCTTCTGGAGCGACGGTCCAGGCGATTTGGAGTACGACACGCCTTGTTGGATGCCCCAAACGATGACCGAGTGGACACAAGATAAGAGCCACAATGCCGTTGAGACACGGACATCTCCGGCCCCTGTGTCTGCTCACCTATCGAGACGCTTATCTATTTTGATTCCGACGCATTCTCTTTGCTTAAAGCAGCCACGTCTGCTCTGCTCAACGGATATTTGCGTTACACGTATTACCATCACCACAACTACCTTCTTCCGCAACATTGCTCCGGCGCTTCGCTTCTTTGCTCAAGCTGTCCCTTAGTAAGCCGTGCCACTGGCAGGTAGGCCATGAGGGAAGAATTGCTTGGATAGATCAGGATAATGTATCTCGGCTACGTCAGGATGACTCCTGTGATACGTTGCCTGTCAGCCCAGAGCCCGCTACCCAGTACCCAAGTGGGGATCGATACATACTTGACTCGATTAATGAGGGAGACCTGCCCAGCAGGCAGACTGTCATACTCGGAAAAGTTCACCGCTGTACCGCAGGTATGGGTCAGTCATCGGTCAATCTGGGCAGGGCGCTTGCAGGAGGTTGAGCCCTTACAATCTGTCTGGCCGGGCTCGCCGCGCTGCACTTTAAGCTTGAGCACCTCAGGGGGGACTATAACACACGTGAGAAAAGGAAGCAAAAGGTGGGAAGCTTTGGCTATCTTGGAGGATCAGAACGCACACTGTAAAATATGTTCGCTAATTCGCAATCCTCGCGCAATGTTCTGGAAGAATGGAATGGAATATCGTGGTGAAGTGCCGGCAGCTGGCGCCAGCACACGGTGCGACGTAGCCCGAGTGAGGCCTTGAGTAACCGTCTCTAGCCCTGTGTGCGCCGCGCGCCGCCAGTATTAACATACCCACACAAGACACGTAACATGTTTAAGGTGGAACAATCCACGAGAAAGTTGAGGTGAGGGCGTACGTGCCTTTGCCTATGTTAATGACAAACGTATGTGGACGCGGGGGCACGTCGATCCATTCCCCAGCCAGATTCTGGACTTGTAGCCCGGGTTGATCTGATGCTTGTAGCAACTATCATACCACCAGCCGTAATTACGCGGCAATGCAGGGATGAATGTCCCGTCCCTCTGGGGGAGATGGAACAGATGTGAATCGATGACTTACAAAGGTGAAGAAACCGGCATCAAAATGCGGACCCACACCCTGCCCAGAGGAGACTTGGTCCCGAGTCGGATACTTGACGATCTGACCCAGGATGCCAATCCCGATACAGTTCGTGATTAGCAAGTGCCCCTCCGCTTGTTCCCAAGCACGACTCGATCATGTTCTACAGTAGGTGCAACATACCTTTGAACGGTGTTGCATGCGCCCTCTCGCATCGTAGAACTTCGCAAGTCCATCAGGTGGCAGCCCGAGGGCCTCCGCCGCAAGCTCGATAAATTCGTAGCCCAGAGTCTCAACAGCCTCGAGGTACCTCAGATAGGTCGCCTTGAAACCTGGCACGTCCTCCTCTTCCGGCCACTAAGGGAGATGCGTGATAGAGTACATGGTGCCCCGTCATATAGGCGATGAGCTGGATCGCTGTGCATTTCGTATGCAACACACCTGCGACGGGCCCCAAAGACGCAGGTAGTCGGGGTCGCCCGACTTCCACATACACTCGAACGGCGTGGCGATATCAATCTGCTCACGCTGGTCCGGGGCGCCTTTGGTCATCTCAACACCAAGGCGGGAATATCCAAGGAAGTGGGGCGAGTTGGCCATTCGCAGAGCGTCCTTGCGCTCTTGCGGAAGCCCAAAGATGTCTGGCAAGTAAGCGATGACTTGGTCGAAAAGAGCATCTGGCACTGGGGGATGGTCGAGGTAGAGGAAGCCGACGTTGATAAGGGCATCTTGGAGCTGCTGGATAAAGAGGGATCGAGTTTCCGGGGAGGAGAGGAGGTGATAGTTGAGGGTGGGGATGTTCGTGAAGTTACTCATAGCTAAAGCAATCAATACGTACGCTCCACATCTCTTTGTGGATTAGCTTAGTAACCGATTTCCACGAGTCACGCCAATCGTCTTTTGCTTAGCCCTTGCTCTTGCTCTTCATCTTCATCCTCCTTTTTTCTCTCTCTCTTTCTCTAGATTCTTTCAATTTCAATGGCTACTCCAAGCTCAGTCCCCACTTTCAAACTCGTCCTCGGTGAGCATCGATCGACATATCTGATCCGTTGACAAACTCGACCGCTCAACCAATTTGTCCTCCACTTTTCTCGCGCGATCGATTCATGATCTCGTGTTGCTCACCTCTACCTGCTCGCGTTCTTTTTCTCTAATCGGTATTTGACGCGTAGTTGGAGACGGAGGTACCGGAAAGACCACATTCGTAAAGGTAATGTAGATCTTTACACCCTGTACCCTCGAGCAATCTCTGACGCCAACTGCTCTTTTCAGCGCCATTTGACTGGCGAATTTGAGAAAAAATATATTGGTGTGTATCGATTCTTTGATCGCAGGTTCAAGGGATCAGAATATCGCGTGACGTTTTTTTTTACCTCGTACTGATGCGATTCGCCACGTCGCACAGCCACCCTTGGTGTCGAGGTTCACCCCCTATCTTTCACCACCAACTTTGGCAACATTGTTTTCAATGTGTGGGATACCGCTGGACAAGAAAAGTTTGGTGGTCTCCGTGACGGCTACTACATCCAGGGTCAATGTGGCATCATCATGTTTGACGTCACAGCCCGTATCACTTATAAAAACGTTCCAAACTGGCATCGCGATCTTGAGCGTGTTTGCGAGAACATTCCTATTGTGTTGTGCGGAAACAAGGTCGACGTCAAGGTACGTGCTACTGTCATCCACGTACCTGCACGATTGACCTTCCTTTCTTGGATTCTAGGAGCGGAAAGTCAAGACATCCACTGTGACTTTCCACCGAAAGAAGAGCATTCAGTACTTCGAAATATCTGCCAAGTCCAACTACAATTTCGAGAAGCCCTTCCTGTGGCTCGCTCGCAAGTTGGTCGGGTCAGTCACCTATCTTTGTAGCTTGCAGCATTTCAGCTTATTTACGACCGTTCTAGCAACCCCACTCTTGAATTTGTCGCTGCTCCCGCACTTGCACCGGCCGAGGTCTCAGTTGATCCGGCCTTGATGGAACAATACAACCGGGAGTTGGCGCAGGTACGATTATTTCCTCTTTGACCAAATTTCTCATCTGATGAGATGTTTCCTAGGCCGAGGCAGTTCCTCTTCCGGAAGAAGACGACGACTTGTAATTCCTCCTTAGTTGCATCACTCTCATCCCCAACGACATGGATTCAATCTTGTTCTATACGATACTCTCCCCTTCTCTCCCGTACAAATTCTACGCATTCCAAGCAGTGGGCCTAGCATGCCTGTGTACGTATCGTCTCGTGCGCCCTGCGGCCATGATAGTACGTTGGATGTAGGCTTTAGTACGATACACTTAAATGATATATCTGCTTGAGTAATTGCGCGCGTGCTGTCTATATTCTCACGCTGTCTTGGCCTGAGGCGAGAGTGTAAATATGTCTTTGCCAGATTCATCGACCCTCCTTGGTTCCATCACCACTGACAAGTGCGCATATATTGATCAGTTTTTATTCACCGACTAACCTGCCAAGCATAGCCCTTACTTCCAGGCTGGTTTTGGCTTGATGGTGCCTTTCTTACACTCTACACGCGCTGCGCATAAACTCACGAGGGTCGTGAAAAAACGCAGGGGGTTGGCGTCGGCCTCACCGTCCTCCGTCGCGGCGCTGTTCTCGCCTCGGTCGCCCTCCGACGCCGGCTGCTCGTAACGCTCGAAATAAACAACAAGGACCGCGCATACGATTGGTTCCTCGCCTGGCTCGCCCATCACCAGCGTACGACGCGCCGTCCCGTATGGGCACACTCGCACCAACTCAGCGTTGAAACGGCCTACGCACAACATAAAAACGGAAGTGCCGACGTGCTCTTTAGACTCGTTGCTGGTCCGGGCATGCACTGGCTTAAGTACCGCGGCGCGTGGATGCAGGTGACGTACTTTTTCAATTGGGGGACTGGGGACTTATATTTATATATATGTGTGTATGTGTTGCGCGCGCGCGCGCGTGTAGGTGAAGCGAGAACGAGAAACGCGTGCGATGCAGATGGCCTCGGGGACACCCTGGGAGACCGTCACGCTGACGGCGCTATCGCGCGATCGCGCGTTGTTCCCACCGCTGCTCGCAGAAGCGCGAGATGCTGCGCTGCGCGGACAGGAAGGACGCCTCGTCGTACATACAGCGTGGGGCTCCGAGTGGCGTCCGTTTGGGCTTCCGCGGCGTAAGCGGCCCCTGCACAGCGTCGTGCTAGCACCCGGCATCGCGGAGAAGATCGTAGAGGACGTGCGCGCGTTTCTCGGGCGGCGGGAGTGGTACGCGGACCGAGGTGAGTTTTCCTACATTTTACACTCCTTGTGCATCAGGAGCGGCAAAAGGATGTGTTACATGTTTTTTTGAATACTGGTTAACTCTGGTAAGGTATTCCGTATCGCAGAGGATATTTGCTCCATGGACCGCCTGGATCAGGAAAGTCGTCGTTCATCCAGGC
Organism: Lactifluus hygrophoroides; assembly: GCA_003314055.1. NCBI lineage: Eukaryota > Fungi > Basidiomycota > Agaricomycetes > Russulales > Russulaceae > Lactifluus > Lactifluus hygrophoroides. The sequence continues at coordinate 11,163 of QLPC01000142.1, read as the reverse complement.
TCTTGCTGGTTCCCTGTCTTATGACATATGCCTACTGAATCTCTCCGAGCGTGGCTTGACCGATGACAAGCTCAATTACTTAATGTCGAACGCGCCGGAAAGAAGCCTTATTCTCATCGAGGATGTGGATGCGGCATTTAACAAACGCGTGCAGACCAGCGAGGACGGGTGAGTAAGAGCGCCGGACACTCCTCATGCGACTGACTGACATAAAATAGGTATCAGTCTTCTGTGACTTTCTCGGGATTCTTGAACGCTCTAGACGGTGTCGCCTCTGGCGAAGAGCGGGTTATATTCCTCACAACAAATCACAAAGACAGACTCGACCCCGCACTCATTAGACCTGGTCGTGTCGATTTGGCTGTTCTCGTTGACGAGGCCGATCCACAGCAGGCAAGAACGCTCTTCACGAACTTTTACGGCAATGGGCAGGCGGAAGACGATGTTGGCAACGAAGTGGAACACCTCGGAATGCAGTTGCAGGAGATCGTGGGCAATGGGATCAAAACTGGTCGCCGTATTAGCATGGCGGCGCTGCAAGGCACGTTCATCAGGCATGACGCAAAAGATGCTGTAGCATCAACGCGCGAGCTTTTGACTACGCATCAATAGCGCCTGCAGAGTACAGTACAGCACAGTAACAACTCCCTCGAGGAGATGAATGGCTCGCGATCTAGAAAACTGCTCTTCTTTTGCGGCTGGTGTATTTGGAATCATGAGGGACGCCCTCCTTTCCTCGTCTCCGGTACAGCTGCAATTCGTTGGTGTTTGATAAGATGAGAGAAGAGACGGATAATTTGACGAGGACCACGTACTTCCTTTTTCCGCAAAATCCAATCTCTCCCACCTTTGGTGTCCTTCTGTTTCCCGTTTCTTTCTCTCCGTGACTCTCGCTGCCGCCTCTTCTCGAACTTTGCCTTTGCATCTTCACTCTCTACGCCATCCTCGCCTTCGAGCCCTTTTGGGACCTGTGCACTTCCGCCACCATCACCCACGAAGAGACAGAGAAACACCTTGCGTGCCTTTTTGGAGTTGGGATAGTCGACCACGATGCCGCCGCCAAAGCCCGCCTTTTGCGCGATCGAGGTGATCAGCTGCACCTGGTCATCCGAAGTTGGGTAGAACTGTAGCACCGCACGCGAAGGGTTGCGCAGCGCAGAGTAGAGAGTGGTGAAGAAACGTGTTAGGCGATGCGGCGGCGAGGATGTTGGATGTGAAGTCTCTGCGTTCAGTAGCCATTGTAACACGGAGATGCTGTGTGCCAAGACAGATGTCAGATTTGAGGATAACGAGAAAAACAAAATGACAGGTCCATTCAGGCAGGGCGTGTCTCGACGCACCTTATAGCACCGTCAAAGCTCCCTGGTCGGAAACCAAAGCCTTGTCCGATATCTTGTAGGAATAAATCACCTTCAACTTCGCGCTCGAGGGCCACCTCTTGCTTACAAGTTGAGCATCGCGTTTTAAAACCTAGCAGAGGTGTAGGACGTGCTCACCAAGCATACTAGGAGCAATGTCGACTCCAGTCCACACATGCCCCTCTTCATCCAAGATCTCACCGGACAGCCCAGAGCCACAGCCAATGTCCAGAAGGAAAGCCGTTTCGCCTGGTGGTAAATTGAGCAGCTCGAGGGCGCGGTACGTCATGTCCGCTTGGATCTGCTGGATGCGAGTGCTACAGATTCAGTAAATTTTAAAGATGGATATAAATTGCGTGTGAACACGTACTTGTTCGTGTACTTTGTGGCCTCGGTGTCTCCATAGAACTATCATGTCGTCAGTTTCATTTTTTTTCATACTGCAGAGAAAGCCAAACGCACGATTTCTGGTGGGGCTTGTAATTCTGGGCGCGACATCTCGGAAAAAAGTTCGATTAGCGCGCGCGCGTTATCGCTTCAAGTCGTTGGCGTGACAAGCTGTAACATAAAAGGAAATCCTACTAGCCAGCAATACTGTACTCGACGATGGCGACTTCAAGTAAACAGTACAAAGCTATCGGCGAAGACATATGGAAAGGGCGGACAGAGAAGATAGTACGTCGTTGCTAATCGCTCCCTTTCCCCCATCTTTCTCACCACTAACGACTGACGCTACATCCTCCCTTGTGAAACCATTTTGTTAGAATGCAGAACTGTTCGCGATGACGTATGGCGCGCTCGTCGTGCAGCTCATACAGGACTACGAGGACTATGCAGAAGTGAACAAGCAACTCGAAAAGATGGGCTATAACATCGGCACGCGTCTAATCGAGGACTTTCTTGCGCGCAGCAATATCGGACGCTGTACAGATTTCAGAGAGACGGGCGAGGTGATCGCAAAGGTTCGCTCCCCCTTTCCGCCGTGTTTTTCACAAATTATATTTATTCTCTCTTTTCTTGAATGCCCGCTTCCCCGTATCAGGTCGGTTTCAAGTCATTCTTGAACGTTACGCCAACCGTCACACATACACCACAAGCACCACCTTCTACATCAATGGCGGCAGGGTCGAACACTCCTGCAGGACAGTCAGCAACAACGTCGCAGCCATATTTTACCCTCACACTGGATGACAACCCCTTGGCGGAGTTCGTAGAGCTTCCGGAAGAGGCCATCGAAGGCGGGCTGTGGTTTAGCAACGTCTTGTGTGGTGTTTTGCGTGGTGCGCTCGAGATGGTACGCATCTAGGTCGTTCTTCGACCCCGTCGAGTTTTCTTTGCTGAAACGTAAGGTTGCTGCAACTAGGTTCAAATACGGGTGGAAACTCAATTTATTTCTGATGTTTTGAGGGGCGACGAGGCGACAGAGATTCGCGTCAAACTGGTCAAATACCTTGAGGAGGAAGTACCGGTTGGTGAAGACTAGATTTAGCAAAGATGTACGATAGGATGTGCAAAAAGGCGCTATAAAACCACAGGATTGAGCACATATCAAGAAATAAGCACATCTTCGGGAGATCTGCTATCCATGCGATTTTGATCACACTGACCGCTCACTAACGAAGGTCCTCAGGCTGTTGAGCTTCCTAGTCGTCCTCGTATTCATTCGTGTGAACGCCAGCAAGCCCCCCTCTTGTGTCGATGCACGATATTCTCGCGCTTCAGGTTCGTCTCGAATTGTGCGAGATATGCGACGCGTGCATACAAGTGGCAACAATAGGTCAAGCAAGCGATGGGCGTCGTTGTATCATAGCATTGGGCACAATAGGAGTGGTGGCTCAACTCCGAGTCAGCGAGCAAGCCACTACCGCGGACGTGCGCCGCTGGCTGGTTGGAACACCGAGTCGGTTGAGCTGCTCAATGACAGAATGACCGAGTCCGTAGTCCTCCCCAAACTCCATTCGTCTAGGTCCTACAAAGTTTATGACTTCAAGTTGTATAGCAACTGCTGGGACCATGGCATCACATAACGCACTGGCACACGGTGGCTGTCACTGACATAAACGCGTGGTGTAGCCCTTCGAGATCACGATTGATATTTCTGCATGATTTCAAGGCTTGTTCGGCGTCCTATTGGTTGTACAAGTACGGTACATTCGATCTGGGTTCGAAGCAGTACACAAGAGCGTCACCGTGAGATGATACATGCGAAGAGTATCGGGAGCAAATTGAGACATGTTGCGTAAAAGTATCGAACGTTAAAACGAAGAAGAGCGTAGACTTATCCACACCCAACCACGACGTACGGTTGAAACCGTCATTCCAGTTATTAGAGCTATGTTTTGACCAGAGAGCCAGCGCGTGCACAGGAAGGACCCTAAGGCTTCTAACAGGTACACCAAAGGCCGAACGTCCCCTTTGTCCAACACTTCTGTCACGTTTTCTCTAGTGCGCAGTTCTAGTCGGTTCACGTTCTTGGCTATCGAATCCACAAACGCACGGAGTAGATCCAATGTTGTCACAGCTGGAAACAGCTGGAAAAATTCCAACCATTGCTTTTTATCGATAGATCGATGTAGATAAGGTGACACTGGCAGAGCGTCGAGAATGTCAAGCTGCGTCACGCTTGAAAAGAGGGGGGACATCTGGTTGCCTATCTGCAGGAAGGCCTGGGTACATAATGTCGGTTCGAGTGAGATCCGCAACTCGGGGCGGGCGGAATGATATTCCCCTCCCAAGGTGCTCAGGTAGGTCCTGATGGTGTATTTTTCAAAGGAAAACATTGCTCCGTTGAGCGACTTGAGCCGATCTGCACGACCAATGAACTGGACAAATTGTGGAATGGCGAAAACGGGCCGATGGAAGAATTGTACATGGACGCAGAGGATACGAGGAGCATCTATTCGGCCAACGAGGTCCTCCAAGTACTCGCTACTCCCTCGGTACGTGAAATCGACGAGAGAAGGGAGGACAGCACGTAGATGTCTGGTCGATGGATCGGGACGCCACTGACAATTCACGTCGAATTCGATGTGGACCATTTCGAGCTTGGTCAATGCAGCCAGGCCTGTGACCATGGCCTCGGGCGAAATACAACGTGAAGGCGACGAGGATGTGTTCAAAATGGAAAGTTCGATAAGATTAGTAGCGAACAAAAGGAACATTGGAAATGCTAGAAATCGAATGTTCCTCAATACGAACTTGCGTAGAAGTGGGGCAGATCCGCCCAAAAGGTAATCCGAAAGGTCCCAGACATTACGACTCGAACTGATTTCCATACGTGTCAATGCTGGAAAAGGCTTCTCCATCGCTTTGAGAAGCGTCTGCAATTGGACAGGGAAGTCCCCCACCCCTCGGAGCCGAATCGAGGATACGCGATCACGTTGCTCCAGTGCAGCGACGATATTTTTTCTAGTATTACGATGGTTTCCTGTGAAGTAGTGCGGGAGTTGTATTGCGAGGTGCAACGATGGCCAGATATCGAGCAACTCCTTCACAGGGGTGCTTTCTTTGCAGGCGAGTTGCAAATCGAGACGGCGCGGCGATGCAAAGACGATATATCGCCACCTCTGGCATACATGGACCAATGTAGGCCAATTCCATACACCCATCCAGTCTGCTGATTGTACTCGATGGAAGTCGAATATATCCAGGAGAACAATGTCCGGGAGTACATCGGCTGTTACTTGCGGGTGTATATAGCCTGGATCAGATAATTCAGCGGTCATTGCAGATCTACAAGAAGAGGTATCTCGACCTTTATATTTGTCGTGCTTGTTTCTGCGACATTTTTCAAATCTTGAAGCTTCGTAGGGGCCGTCTTTCAGCGTTGACAATCCGGAAACTATTCCGACAGCTAGCCGGGAAAACAGATTGCAGATTTTGATAGGTATTGTGTTCTCGAGCGTGGAGCATTTCGGCAAAAATTGATGCATTTGAACGGTGCAACCACCTCGCGAGGGGGTTTATTTCATGATCACCCAAGCCTCCTATTATTATCCGCATCAGATTCAATCTCAGTTTGATGTTTTTATATACCGCGCAACGATGAGGCCAGGTTACAGTCGGGAGCGCGATTAGCTTTCAAGTCAAGGTTGAGAGAGTAGTGTGAGCACCGTGCTAAAAAAAAAAAAGTAGCTCATTAATGAGATAAAAAAAACGTCGACCTTTAGCCCAGTGTTCAGGACAGCTACCGCACGCAGACGTACCGTTGGGCACAATAGGCTGGCGGCTTAACTAGAGCGAGTAAGATACAGTACAACGTGATACAGTGATGTGATGGGCGCGATGAGCTTCGAGTTCCGACTGTCCAAGTCAGCACATGGCGGTGGCTGTATTTGTTTTACAAAAAGCTCGGCTTCGTTACAGGTCATCATCCAAAGAACAAAATATTTTGTCCTAGACTTCCCACCCGCAGAACGAGTCCGGACGAGGACCCCGTTACGTCCCGCCAGGTCTCCATAACTCAACAAAGAGGTGATGCAATCGCTTGCTGTCCAACTTGCCTATCCCGCCATGCGCGTCTCGACACCTCGCAAGTCATCCCATATCATCCGAGATCTTGCCCGATGACCGCGCGTACCTCGGCACATAAGGAAAAGGTACGGAGTCCGCGCGCCTGTTGCGGATAAATCTAGACTTTAAAGTATGAGATACGGGAGAAAGGTCGTGTCGTGCCAGTGGATGATTGGAAGGAAGTTAGACTAGCAAGAGAAATGCGATATGGGTACCCGTGCGCGGACAGATCGCGCACGCGCAAATTCACGCCGAGACAGCTAACTCACAGCAGCACAGCAGGGAGCGTTACTGTAACATAGACGGTTGAAGCGATATCCGCAAGCAGCATTTACAGTAATACCGTTTTTGGTTAGCATCCCCAACTTGAACAACCACAGTCATCCTACTGTAGGCAGTCCTAGTGCCCTATCAAACCGCGAACGGAAAAACTTGATGCATCTCGGCAGTATCGTCAATCTATGCAAAACACCGGAAACGAACGGCATGGAAAACTGTGTCTTACAAAATGTTGCGGCGATGCTCTAGCTCCTCGGCTGGCCAGGGTATTTTGGTCTCCTTTTCCATTTTTCCTCCCGCACACACACACCCTGTTTCCGATGCGTAGCCTTCCTCCTCGTGATCGGGCTCATGAAAGAGAATGACAGGCACAGCCGCGCGGTCTCCTTCATCGCGGGGAGGACTCGGAGGAATGTGTAGGCGCTCGCCGGAAAACGCCGCTTCTATCAATAAGTTAGCCTCTCATTGCTAACGATTTAATTTGGAAATATTCAAACCTGATCGATTGACAGAGTAACGGTACGTTAGTACCAGTGAGAAAATTCTCCGCAGGTCATTCTCATTAGCGATGCAGTGGGTGTACTGAATGGCAATGTCATGGATGATTCAGTTGACGATACCCCACGCGCGCCGCGGGGATCGTCGTTGCGCCATGATATTTCGGGTAAATATTTATACGCCTGATGAGTGAGCTGTCTCTCTTCCCCATCATACATCAAGTTCGATGAGCCCAACTCTCAAAAGTACATCTAGGGCAACGCTCTAGCCTTGTCGCTGAAGAACAGACACATTCGGAAACCTGTCTACCGTCTCGTCTGTTATCTCTGCTAGTCATCAGAATGGTCGCTGGGTCGTCAACGCTGAGAGATGGCCTCTCCGAAGCTCCAGATATGAAAAAGCGTCGCAGGGATAAGTTGGGCAAGTACCAGGGTCGAGATAAATCTTGTGTGTGGCATCTTCAATAACAGCTGATTGGTGTGCCATAGACCAGGTAACAGGCAACGTACTCCCCGATATTGTTCTCCTGGAAATATTCGATTTCTATCGAGTGCAATCGGCAGACTCGATCGGTCTATGGAGGTGGCATACGTTGATCCATGTTTGCCAAAGGTGGAGACATATCATCTTTGCATCGCCGCGCCGCCTCGATCTGCGACTTCTCTTCACTGGAGGTTACCCTGTGAGAGAGTTGCTCGATTTTCGGCCACCGTTGCCTATTGCGATATACTTTTGCTGTCCCCGCGCCGAACTCAACTACTCCGTCAGTTTGGCTAATGTCATGGCCGCACTGGAGCAACACGATCGCATAACCTCGATTCGGCTGCAAGGGACAAGTTTCCAGACACTTCCCAAAGTGATGGAGGAGCCCTTTCCTGCATTGACACATCTCGAACTTAGATCGAATTATAGCATGTGGGCCCTTCCCTGTAACCTTTTGGGTGGATCCGCCCAACTTCTACGCAAGTTCATCCTGGGGGACACTCCATTTCCGGCTTTTCCAATGTTTCTTTTGACTGCGTCGAACCTTGTCGAACTTTCTCTTTCGAAGATATCGAAGATACGTTGCATTTCACCCGGGGCCATGGTCACAGGCCTGTCCGTGCTGACCAAGCTCGAATCTCTTCACATCGAATTCGAATGGCCGGGTTCTCCCCCCGATCGAACGAGCGGGCCTCCGTCTCCACTCACACGTGCTGTCCTCCCTGCCCTTGTCGCACTGAGCTTCCGGGGCGTCAGCGAGTACTTAGAAGACCTCGTTGCTCAGATTGACACTCCCCACATCCACAATCTCAATATCAATTTCTTCGATCAGCACGTATCTGATATACCAGAACTCGTACAATTCATCTGTCGCGCAGAACGGCTCATCCAACCCGACAAAGCGGTTCTATCCTTTGTGGGGTCCTTCTTCATGATCAACCTAAGCACGCTGGGGTCCAGTCATGATCACTCCCAGCGGATCCCATTCACGGTGTCGTTCATACAGCCTTTTTCAACCCTACAAATATGCAACCGGTTTTCTCCTCTCTTCTCCACCAGCAGCATGACACAGCTCGACATTCGCGCCGATCCGCCACTTTCCCGACGAGTCATCGATAACACGCAGTGGCTAGATCTTTTCCGGCCATTCACAGCTGTGAGGACACTGCGTGTTTCCTTGCTACTGGGGCCATTCGTCGTGGCTGCGTTGCAACCGCTCACCGGGGAAAGGGTGGCAGAAGTGTTGCCCACGCTGAACAGCATTTTCTTAGAGGGTTTCCAGCCATCTGGACCTGATCTAGAAGCTTTGAAGCCCTTCCTTTTTGCGCGCCAATCCTCCGGTCGACCTGTTGCCATCTACCCTCAGGACTGAACAAATCCGAGTCCCTGATCGCGACGTCGACTCTGCATCATAGGACGTGGATGAGCGTTCCCTATTCTTGATGCTGTCTGTGTATTACTTCTAACGTCTATCACACGAGCTGATGTTTGACCCAATCTCTCGACAGTCATTGGATGTACAGTACGACGAGCAGGGGTGCATTCCTTTACCGTATCATGGTATGTCCGAGTGGTATTCGCAACGGAAGACCAGACTCGGTTGCTGGATGATGTCTCAGCGTGAGGGTCGCACTGACGGCGAATGTATGCCTCACATCACACAAGTTCACTGTCCTGAAAAGAATAATCTTTTAGTTCAAAAGGTTCAGTCAGGCTTCAGGCCTCGCTCGAATGCTAGCTGCATCCCCACCGCTTCCACCCAGCCTGAGAGAGACTTGGAATAAGTACCCACTGCGACCGAGTTCTGCCAGGTCTCAACGCAACCCATTGGCACAAGCGATAAATCCATCGCTTGCTTTTCATCTCCTCATTTTTCATCTTTCCACCTTGCCTATCTCGCTGCATGTGTATCAACAATTTTCAACCTTCCCACTTATTTTACACATGCCGAGGCGGCTAGGGAGCTTAATTGAATGACATGTCAGATCGACTCCACCATTTCACGTACCACGGCATAGTCGTCCCGAAGCGGCTCTCTACGAAGCAGGGAATCGTGTTGACGCAATCTCGTCATCTCTTCAAAACACTAGAAACGAATTTCCCTTGAGCTTAAAGTTCACGGCATGTACGAAACTGGGCGAGTGTTATTTAGCACCCCCGTTAGGGAGTACGACATCTACAACGCAGCAAGGAGACCTCTAGTGTCGTGCGCCGCACTGTAAATGTATTGTGCTTCCAGGTCGAGTAATACCATTTTTCAACTTTCTGCTCAATTAGCAGAAGTGAAAATTTCCATCTTTGCTCGCTGCACTCGCTGCTGTCGAGATACCGCCTAAAACCGATTCCGTAACCTTTCTCTATCAAGTCGCCCTTACGGTGAAAGCACTACTTGATTCGTCTTGTTTCTCATACTGTACTGTACGTTCAATGGCCGGGTTCGAGAGATTGCACAACAAGGTTAACTATACATGTGTCATCGAACAACGTAAACTCGTACTGTACAATTAGCAAGTAGACGACACCGAGAATCGACACACATTAGTGTGCCATGATGCCAAATGAGGACCATCAATCGTGATAGCGATAGATGGTTAAGGGTTGACCAGAGGACTGACGCGCGGAAATGAAGGGATTTATAGATTTCCATACAGAATCGTATGACACAATCTCCTCTAAGAAGATGCTGTCCAGGGTGGACAACATTTCTTCAGACTGATCCTCACTGGTAGTGAGCTCTCGCAGCGCGGCTGCAATGATTGAGGAGAGAAAGTGGCGTACGTACGACGCCTTGAGATCAGTAAAGGGGTGGAGAAATGGGGGCCACAGTGCGTTATCAACGTCTTTTCTGAGGTCTGGATGAGCGGATATTTCAACCTGTCGCACGCCAGACAAGAGAGGAGTAAGATGGTCGCACATCTCCGTCACATATGAGACTGGCTGGGACGGTGTTGTGGGTGGTGACGTTGTGGGTGACGCTAGCAGGGTGAGCCAGACTCTGAGGGAACCAACGTTCTGATACGGATAGCCCAAACAGGATGACCTCGACGGTGTTAAGCTCGAAGTAGACCCTCACCCCGTTGAACGGTTCGAATCGATCTAAGTTCTGAACGAACTGGGTGAAATCCGGAAGGTCAAACCCCCACTGTGGGAAGAACTGTATGTTGATGAATATACCTTGCGGAGCGACGATTCGGGCCACAAGATCCTCCAAGTATGAACAACTGCCTTGAAACCGCGAGTTATCAGGAGCAGGGATGGACAGCGCGTGGACATGTTGGAGATGGATCGCCGCCGCGGGGAGAAAATCGGAATTGAATCGCAAGTGTTTCGAGCTTGTTCGATACGGAGAGTCCAGTGACCAGGGCCTCGGGCGAAATGTAGCTATTGGTCGCCGGTATCATATGATGCACAAGTTTGACGAGGTTAGTGGCAGGCAAAAGGAGTTTTGGGACTGCCAAATATGGAACACTCTCCAGAGTGAAAAAGTGGAGCAGATCCACCCAAGAAGGTATCGGGTAGGACTCGTCGGACCGGCAACTTGAGATCCTTCGATTCAGGTGAAAATGCGTCGTCAATGACAGGAAAGGGATTCTGCAACACTGCATAGATCCTTTCGAAGCTCCACTCATCGAGTCGAAGCCGAGTCGATGACCCGCGGTCATGTTGCGCGAGTGCAGCGATGGTGTTATCCCTGCCAAACTATGTCAGACAGGAAACGAAACCCCGGCCTGGTGCTGTCAACGACAATCGGCAACGATGGCCAGATTTGGGGCAGCTTTCTGACATGCGTCGTTCTCTCTTCAGAGAAGTCGGAGATGCAGACGACGTGGAGAGGCAAGGACGATGTGTTTCCACCTTTGGCAAACCTTGACAAGTCTATGCCAATTCCATCATGGAAATTCTATGTCTTCATTGTCAAGTCGGTAAAAATCGAAGGAAGACAGTGTCGGGGAGCACGTCAATCGTACAGTGACTCAAAAAGGTAATGCACGCCACCTCGTGTTTCGGCAAATTGCCTCATTCTCATCAACCA
>QLPC01000141.1:0-12373 GCA_003314055.1 Lactifluus hygrophoroides | reverse complement strand
CTAACTCAACGCCGCACCCGTGGCACGTCAGGTGAATGACTCATGTTGGTGGTTGTAAAGAAAAAGAAATCGCCACTAGTACCCGAAGCGAGCAGTACTATTGAGAAGCGTAAAGCAGAGGACGAGAAGGCACACACGCCACCGGACAAGAAAGCCCGTGTAGAGGAAAGCATGTTACCATGATCACATTGATCATTCTTGTACTTCTATATACATCATACTGCCCATCACAACTATTTGTTTCGTTCAAAAAAAGGCAGTTCGTCTGCATGAATGGGCTGATACGTGTATTGCTTCTTCCCAGGACCCTGCTCGAACTCCCCGACCCCGACGATTTGACCATCCTTGCCCTTGCTTCTCAGAACGTACTTGTACGTCACCAGCACGTCAAGTCCGACCGGTCCGCGTGCGTGGATCCGCCCTGTGCTGATTCCCACCTCAGCACTAAACCCATATCGAAACCGTCTGCGAAGCGTGTGCTCGCATTCACAAACACGCCAGCCGAGTCGACGCCGCGCACAAATGTGCTGCCCGCATCGCCTGACTCGGTGATGATGCAGTTGGTGTGGTGAGAGCCGTGCTTGTTGGTGTGTGCGTGGCGGGCGCAAAGAAGGGCACAGTGTGCACGGAGAGCGTAAACTCGAGATGTTCTGCCGTGTAGGATTCGAGCGTTGATGGGGATACGTGCGTCGATAAGTTGGGCGGCTTTGGAGAAGAACCTGAGCACAGCAGGGCTACGCGTGTCGGCTCATTGAACAGCAGCTTTACGTTGGGTGTGAGCAGCGCAGCTGCCACATCAGGCCAGATCATCTGGACTGGAGCAAGCTTTTGTGTACTAGGAGCGTCTCTACCCCGTTGCTTGCCGCAGGATAATCGATCTGCCATTGGAGCGGGTGGCGCCACTGCCGGGCACTAGCAGATAACACCCACACACCTTTGCGTCCACTACGATACGTCTCGCCTTTTCGCAGTCGGCAGACTCGTCCAGATAGATCGTGCAGAGCCTATCCGTGTCCCATCACAGCTATCCGCGCACTGCTGGATCGAGCACACGAGCGCATTGCTACCCCGCGGGATGACTAGAATCGATGTACCGGTGCAGATCAAGCAGCGACGTGACCTCCGCGCGCATCTCGAGGGTCTGTACGAACGTCCCCGGGAGCGCCGTGCGTGCCAGCACAGCCTGGGTTGTGCATGTCAGGTCCGCACGGACTCTTTGCCGCCTTTGAGGATCGCAGCATCACCTGCCATCACGTCGCGTGAGCCCACCGCCCTCACTAGCGTACAACAGAGAAAAAAGGGGAGGGAGGAGCATGCCCGATTGAGTGTGAGATCGGCGATGTTGATGATTACTTCGGGCCGCGCTTCAAAGATGACGAGCAGGACGCCGATTGCGCAAGTCACGCAGTAGAGATCAAGGTCGTCATGCAGCAAGCGCGCGTAGTTGATCGTGCCCGTAGGGTCGGGGAGTGTGGCAATATCCGTCACGTCTTGTAGCATCGGGTCCCATTTGTCGCCCGTGCGCAGATCGAGGCGTTTCACGAGCGAAGACGCCAGTCGTCCCGCAGCTGCCTCAGACTCTGTGTGGTGCTCTCTGGGTCGCTCAGCACTGGCGTTATTAGACAATAACAGTGAGCGCACGGCCATGTCCTCGGCATTCGCTTTTAGAATGCCGTCCTTATTCGATTCGAGCTCCTTCAGTGGTGCTGACGACCAGCCCTACCTCATCAGAGTACAGCAAAAAGTCTCCCTTACAGCTGCAAAAGAGAGATTGCTCGGGTTTTGGCCACAGGTATGGGTCACCATCAAGGGTGAACGCATGAACGAATTGACATGGCATGGGTCTAGTGTTGGGGACAAAAACCGGGCCGTAGCTGGGAAAATCTAACCGAGACCCGGTATGACATAATGCTGACTAACCTTTTTCACAGAGTGTGATGCGTGACGCGTGAGGTTTTACTCCGCAACACTTCGTCCCCGGTCGACCAGATAGAACAGCATATTGCTCCCCATAAGTGTGATGAAGTCCAAGATTTTGGCAAATTCCGTCAAGATGTTTTCAGAACGGCGGACGAATTTCTCCAGTTTTTGCGCAAGGACGCCCCTTTCTCAATTCTCGACTCAGATCAGAATCAGTCTCTTACTTTTTAATAAATTTATTCGTGTGGCCAACAAGATAGCCGAATCCATTCATCAACGTGAGCACTACCCTTTTCTGTACTTACCTTTTTTTTGCCGATATATGATTTTACTCTAGGTTTTCCAGGGCGCGATATCCTAGAGTTCCGGGACACGCGAGACATAATACCACCTGGACACGTTACGGAGACAAATTGCAGGCCCGAAATCACCGCTCCCTTTAAGCGTCACTGGAGCGACAAGCGTGTCACTCCCTGGGCATTGATTCAACTTGCAGGGGAGAAGGCATCTAAGGGGGACACCTCTAACAATCAGAAGAACAGGGCGAATTCATATCTCTACTCCCTTCTTCTGGCCAGACCCGACCTTCACGTCGCTCAAGGCCTGCTTACCTCCCCCTCCAAGCTCACGTTCCTTTTGGGGATTGCCGGCGTCGGAATAAAGGAACTCTGTGTCCCTTGGGACAGAACAGGCATTGAAGAGTTATTATATGCGTTCATTTATCGCCTCTACGAGCCTGCCCGCTTTGCAGATCCATCGTTTATCAACACCGAGCTCGATCGAGAAAACCTACCAAACTATACCATATGCATCAAGTCTAAGCAAGGTAAACACATAGCCGTGTTCTCTCACACCTACGCTAGCAATCCGTTCGGAACCCGTACCCATGTGTTCTCCAATCGGAATTCCCAAGACCCGGCCCTGATCTTTGAGTACGGCGATGCCTTCCGGGAAGGCATCGCCGTACTCAAAGATCAGCTTTGCCAAATTGAAAGATGTTTTGACGAAGTCACAATCCTTAAAGAGCGAGTTCATAATCTACTGCCGGTGCCTGGCGTGGTGATGGTCGTACATGGTGAATACATTGACGCTCCTCTGTCTGAAGGAAGGCGCAAGCACCGCTTGGGTTTTCGAGACAAGGGATTACCTTTCACAAGTATCCCTACTGCGTAAATTGTTGGAGGTGTTGTTCGACACTCTAGAAGGTATTTGAATCTGTGTTGCGATACGATCTGCTGACATGTTTTGCAAGTATTGCGGTATTTGCGGTGCCACCACAATGTCCTTCATTGGGACATTAGCTCAGGTAACTTGTTATATATCGAGAATCCGTCGAATTGCCTGCCGCGGGACACCCGGTCCGTTCCCCCGCAAGAGCAGACGGCCAACAGGGATCCACTCTGCTTTGCTGGGCATCTCCTGGATGAGAAGTATGTATATAGAAGCCGAAGTTGGATAGTTGCTAACGAAGATTGGACGTAGGAAAGATCCGTATGAAACGTCGATGCTCCTTGTCGACTTTAACTTGGCGGAGTACTTGAAAGATGAAACAAGTCTTGGGATTGGCCGAACCGCGAGTTGTGTGCGCATCCTTATCTGTAAACTACCCTCACTCTGATTTCACCAGGGAACACCTATTTTCATCGCTCGAGCTGTTGAACAGGGAGGGCCAGTGCCGCTTGATGAAACGAGGGTGGTTCCTGCCATACCTGAATGCCCTAAGAAATATGCTTCGAAGCATCCGGACCGAAAAGAACAATTCCCGGAGACAACAAAAAAAATAATGATTGATCCTGAGGACATATCTCATAATCAATTCTTCGGAAAACGGTGGAGGCAGGAACTTGAACATGATGCGGTGTAGATAGTGTGCTGCGAGTGGACGCGCTTCGTCCTAAAGAGTAGACTGAGATAAAGAGGAAAAGAGAACTAGTCTTGAGTCTACGCGAAGACTCCTGAAGGCTAGCTTGGACTGCTGAGGAAACTGAGGCTTAGGGATCACAGGAAGAGCTTGAGAAGGGCAAAATGGACACTGAGATCATTCGATACATTTAGAGGCAGGAAATCCGAGGCTTTTATATACATGAGACAGACAATGGATCTAGAAACGTGGTAAGAGCGATGGTGGTGGAGTGGAAGTAAGCAAACGCGAGAGGTTAAAGAGATGTCAGTATGGTAAAGGTAAGTGAGTGCGATCGAGGTAAGTAAAGGGGAAGAAAGATCGATGTAAAGTAAAGAGATATCTATGAAAGTAATCTAAAGCGATCGTAGGAAGTAAAGAGATCAAAGGAAGATAAAAGGCGATCTAAGTATCGTAAAGGCGATCATAGTAGTAAAGAAACGCGGGATCGAAACTAATATAATAAGGGAAGGTGGTACTTAGTGGCATTGATCGAGGGTGAGTGGCTTTGTGCGCAGCCGCAGCATGTTCCTTACAGCGGAATCTGTCTTTTGGCTCCTTCTTTACTGGGTTATGGTCGCGCAGCCCCAGGGCCATCGAGAGGAAGTGATCAACGCAGGTTCCTGGAACAATTTGACAGGAGACCACGAGTCCAGAGAAAGTTTAATCATATCGCTCGGTGCGGGGAGTCTGCCAGGCAGCCTCACCCATTCGCTCT
Organism: Lactifluus hygrophoroides; assembly: GCA_003314055.1. Classification (NCBI taxonomy): domain Eukaryota; kingdom Fungi; phylum Basidiomycota; class Agaricomycetes; order Russulales; family Russulaceae; genus Lactifluus; species Lactifluus hygrophoroides. Next base: position 7,835 of record QLPC01000141.1, on the reverse strand, counting down.
ACTACAAACACTTGCGGGGCTTGATCAAGGCCCTCGCTGCCATTCTTGCAGTTGACAGACACTGGCTTCCAACGTCGGATCCTCGAAACGATCTATGCTATGTCAACGAAGCCTTCCAGCGCTTAATCCTCAAATTCATCGTTGACCATCGTGGTGAAGGGTTCATGGACTGTCCTATTGACGAAACCCCCCGTGCGCCGGAATGGACCTCGAAATCCCCACTCAAGTCATCCACTAAGTCTCAGGCTTTGGCTTTGAGTGCAGCAATCCAATCTCATCTCGACACGAATCAGGTGGGTTGTGTATGTGTATCTATGGTTTCCTTTTCGCTCTTATTGTTATGCTTACAGGGCATGGGTGACATCGAGATGGACGATACTTAATGAAAAGATGTTTTAAATCGGTGGTGCTCGTAGGTGGTGAACATGGAGGGGGTCTGCTATCAATTCTGGACTCACTTACTCCTCCACCCCCTTGCTGTCATTGCTGTGATGCGTGATGCGACTCGAAGAGATGGCGCATTGTCATTGCGCGGCCAGACCCCTGTGACAGGAGGGAAGCCTTCGCTGTATACTCCCAGTTGTACTTGGTGAATAGATACTTTCAAGCCTTGTGGATCGCGCAAAGTAATGGATATGCCCACGTGAGATGACGGGTGTTATACTGTGACGCTGTGGCTCCTGAAGCAGAGGATGGGACCACTAACACATCTCAAAGATCCTGCGCGATCTTGGACCGAAGAAACGATATATTCATTTCCCTTTTCTTTACCCATCTGTCCACCTATACCGAGTCATTGGGTCATCAATTCAACCGAACTCGGTTGAAGACACGTACAAGATGGCCATTCTATCCCAACCAATACATGTCTCAAGCCAAACTATTATTACAATGTGTCGAGAGATCCTCGCTTTACCGTGAAACCCCTCTGGTCGTAGCAATTCCTCGAGGAAATGAAAGATCATCGACGACGAATGTGTCATTTAGAACATGGAAAAGTAACGCATGCGACAACAAGTTGGATGCGCAACCTTGACAGGAAGGAGCAGAGGAAGAGGGCTCTCACGACGGCGCGCCGACGTATTGTTCTACGAGTGGCTCCCAGCATTCAGGAGATAAACGCATGTGGTCGGAGTCACACGACGTGAGCACGACGCGCCCGCTCTCATCAAGCGTGCGTAATCCAATCCAGTCTTCGGTGTATAGCGGCTGCTCACGCATCGGGAGGATCCTCTTCTCCTCTCCCTCTCCCTCCACATCCTCGTTTTCTTGCGGGGCGTAGGATCCGAACCAGGAGCTCTCCTTTGGCACGACGGTGTGATCTTCCGTGAAAAGCACGAGCACGAGAGCGTCGAGCTGTGAGAGGTGCGCGGCATACGTTGTGTTGCGCGTTTTAGCTACTTCGTTATTGATGGATGTCAGGAAGTGGTTCGATTCCAGGTACCGCGAGAGTTGTGCCGGGTCACGGTAATATTGCGCCTATAGTAATCCAAACCTGTTTAGACAGAAGGGCAAACGCGAGGCATGTTGCATGGATGGGTGGGACAAGTTCATAGGATGTGTACCCCCTTGCAACTGGAGGAAAGCGGGAAAGGGAGAGGGGTAAGATGCGCTTACCTGCACGAGGTTTTGCTGCGCCCATTCACTATACACGCCAGAACGCGCCGCGTTGCGCACGAGCTGGCAGAGCAGATCGTATGGCTTGCATGGAGGAATGTCCGATACGCCCATGTGCTGTGAACCGAAGGTGATGAGATTGCGGACAGGAGGGTCGTTGTGTCGCTCGACGTATGCGCGAAGAAACTGTCCTCCTGGTGTATGGTGGGCTCCATCGTTAGCAACGGATAGGCTCAGGAGTGGAGGAAGCTTGCGTATACCTTGGGAGAATCCGATTGCATCAAAGCCCCGCGACAACTGGGGCAAGTCTTTCAACTGCTGAGCTACGAGCTCGACTTGGTCATCAACGTTACCATACTGTTCGAGTTTCGGTGAGCAGCGAGCAGGAATAGAGAGGTCAAATAGAAAGGTACAAAAGTAGCTCGTTGGTCTTCCTTTGAGTCCGGGTCAATGTACACTGAGTGTATGAAAATTCCGGGATGTATATCTTCTATGCGAGACTGGAACTTGAGAATGCCAGGTGCATCATATGAGTCGCCTATGAGAACTCAGCCGTCCAGAATGGCAACTCCTGTTCGGATGGGTAACTTACCAAGCCCATGCCAGATGACGAGAGGGCGGGGTTTAGAAAGTGTGAACACATCTTGTGCGGGTGTTGCAAAAGCCTCGATAACCGAGGCAAGAAATAATATGCTGTGGTACTTCATGATCAATGTGTTCTGTACTGTGAGTCGTGTGTACATCCAAGCTCGGCCCGAGTCAGCAGAAGTCTCTATCACGTGCTGGGAAACTCTGGCACAACTTCAGTGACACGTGACACGAATCCACAGGTCAACCAGTCGGCGACTCGGAGGCCAGCTTACACTCAGTGTCACTCGCTGTTTACGTGGCTGTTTACACCAAGTATTTTGGATCTTCTGGACCTTTGGCCACATGCACTCTACCAGTCTACGCTTTCAGTAACTTAGTTCTATCTTCCTTTCGATGCTGTTTCTATTCCCTCTCCTCTACTCGACTGTTCGCGCATGTCTTTCTGTATCGTACTGTATATGTAGCTGTGGGATATTGTATCATGATAACTTGTCCTTTTTTCGTCGTCCTCACCAGAATGGGCCACTTTGTCGATGCCATCCCTGACAAATTGCTATCGTAACTTAGGACTGAATATAGTAGTCACATATCGAGTAATGGAATGGTCGATTCTCCTTTTTCATCATCATCAAACTGGGCCACTTTGTCAATGCTCTCCGGATCCCTGACCTGTTCTTATCGTAACTTAGGACCGAATATCGTCATGTATCGAGTAATGGACGATTCTCGACCCATACTTAGCAATTGATCTTACTACGGAGATCAAAAGCTGAGATTACATAGATCTAAGTTTTACGATGCATCCTTTAAAGACAACAGGCATCTCTAATAAGCCGCAGCTCGATCCACCTCAGTGACATTTTTTCGGATGAACCACTACCCGCCCGATGCTTGGTCCGTCTCCTTTCCTGGCGCTGCTGTGGTTCCGCTCTGGATCATCTGTCATGTCACACCTACGCCAACACAATAGAAAGAAGTTTGGAATTCGGGTACTGTACCGGTGTACCCCCCACTCCCGAGTCCAGATCGAACTAAATGGTTGTGTTGCGCCGGCTACAGTGCTACACACGCCACGGGAATGAAAAAGGTGAAACCATCAAGTTCTAGCCAAAATTGCGAATATTAACCTGGAAGTTCGTCCAAAGGGGGCAGGGCACCCAGACATAAGTTAATAGTTTGGCCTTTCCGTCTTTATCTCCAGATGGCTGCTATGCCCTCGAGAATGAGTGCTGGGTCAGACTGCGTGAGCCCGCCAATCGTCCGACTTGCCATCTCAAGTAAACGTGGACTCGGAGCACCATCGACTTTCAGGTTCATTAAGGTCCTACTGACTTTCAATCATATCGTACCTCCCTCCGAAGAGTGCAACCTAATAAGTGGCCGTCAAGCACCCTAATCGAGGCCTGTCAATGGCCAAAGCTCCGGATATCCGAAAGGTCTTATGATACGGAAAAGGCTGACCGGCTTCCAGCACTTGTGAAGAAAGGGAAGGCATATTATAGCATAGCATGTAAGCCCTCGGCCGCGGGTATCGTTCTTTTGTCTAGGGTAGAGGACGAACCTCCATTTAGTCAGATCGTAAGTTGATGAGTTCTGGGATGGCCGCAGTCGCCGAGTGGAACGATCAGTGCAACATCGCTTATATACCAACTTCAAAGATCATTCCGGTCGATTCTTGTTGTTGTGGACATTCGGAGCCTGGCTAGGCCTGACTCACACAGCGAGTGCGGCCATCAAAACAGAGCGGACAAAATGGCAAATTGCTCGTCTCCCACAATCAGCCACCCTATCCTCAAAGTTATCTATAGCCTACATTAGTGATGCCGCGGTCCGGTTCGGTCCGGTTCTTCGCCAAATTTCGTCGAACCGGAAACCGGACCATCGGTCCGGTTCACCAATTTGGCTGAACCGGACCCGGGACCGTGCGTCTGGTTCCTTTGGCGTCCGGTCCCGGTTCTGAACGCGTTCTGAACCTGAACCGCACTGAAAGGTGATGACAGTGAGCCACTGTTTGACTTGAAGGATTGCTCTCACCACCTGCTCACTGTATGATGCGCTGGTAGCCTGGTACTCGATCTCTTGGTCCTACATGTCGACCCCAACATCTTTGAGCTTTGTGTACCTTCTTGGAGTCCTCCTTGGCTGTCTGGCCACCGGATTTGAAGGTGTGAATGTCTCATGGCAACCAGCTTTCTGCACCCCTGTCCCCCTCCGGATTATCATCGGTCATATGGAATCTGCGCCCTTTTGTTCCATCGTGCATAACAAAAAGCCATTCTATGGCATTGAGTGTTATACAGTGACGGCACACACTCCCTAAGGTAAGGAGGTCATCGCTCGATTTGTGCACAACATCTGTGGCTGCAAGAATGACTGGGCCATGGTACGTAGACTACGCATGCTCCTCCCCCTGCAAAATATGCGTCCCGTGCTGACACTCTCCAAAAACAACAATGCCGGCTTCCTGCACCATGTCACAGCCCATGTCGCACCCCATCCATCGGGTATCCTCAAAGACAAAAGCATACCTGGTAGCAATTGCCACGACGGGTGCAGCCGTGCAAGCGACACCTCCCTCAGTCCCTCCTCCTCTGCGGGCAATGATGCCGCAGAGGAGGCAGCGCACCGCGCTCCTCACGATGTCAAAGGTCGTCGGGCAGATCACTCCCCTGCCAGGCCAAGAAGCAGGCACTATCTGGCTCGATCGTGCGTGGGGCGGCGGCGACGCGGCATTGACAGCACCGTCACTGCCAATGCCAACACTGCGCGCATTTATCTTTAAATATTTACCTTCTGTCCCTTGCCTGCTGTTTACTAGTACGCATTTCCACATAATTAAAACAATTGAACCGCTTTTTTGTGAGGGCGTGAACGACGTCAGCGCTACAGCCACAGTGACCCCTGCGCCTTCAATATATCTTCCTCCTCATGGTCCGACGTACTGAGAACTAAACACCTTCGCAAACGCCATCACAATCACTTGAAGAAGTTCTCCCAATAATGTGGCCATTCCTATAGGCCCCCTTCAAGAGTTGCAGCGCCTCAAATGTGGTTGGTGTCAATCGGTTGCGATGCTTTCGGTCAGTCAACCCACCGCTTGAGAAAGCACGTTCAGAAGGTGTTGAGGATCCTGTTGGAGGCGCAGCCGCAAACGACGCGCCAGCCGGCAAACCGTCGTGATGGCTCGAGCCGGCCCGGCGGCCCCGGACTAATACATACGGACTTATCTCTTAGCTCTTATCAGTAGTACGCGTTTTCCAACTCAGGACACTAACAAGTTGTTTCTCCGTCCTTCTAGGATGCTAGTCTCTCACTTATAGTACGATACCTTCGCTACACATCCCCTCAGTCTTTCTGCCCAAAAGACTGAGACATCGCTTACAGGTAGATACAATAATATATCCCAGTCTTTCTGCCCAAAAGACTGAGACATCACTTACAGATTATGAGACCTGGTTGTCTCTAAAGCCAACCAAGACACCGAGAAAACTTCCAGACAAACGCGCTAAACCATGAGCACAGCAACGTCCCCTCCTCCGGGAGGCAACACCTCTTCCGCAGGGGCCATGACATCGTCTCTACCTCCCTCCAGAGGAAACCCTTACCTCTACAACATCCCCCACCTTGAGGATGATGGGAGTAACTTCGCGCCTTGGAAATTTCGGGTCCAATCAGTCCTCGACATCCGAGATCTATGGGCAATCACCTCAGGCACTGAAACCCAACCAGATGCCTCAAACCCTGCTGGTCATGCTGAATGGTCCTTCCGAGATCGTGACGCATGCTTGCAGATAACATTAACCTTGAAGGACGAGCCCCTCAATACAGTACTGGACGCCACAACTGCTAAACAATGCTGGGACAGGCTATCAGAACGATATGAGGGAAAAGGTGAACAGGGAATAATTCACCTCATGGACAAGGTATTCCGAAGCACCCTCTCGGATACCAAACCCCTTGAGACACAGATCAATACCCTCATCCGCGCTGCCCGCACCATCACCGCTCTCGGTCTCACCCTCGCTGATAAGCTCATCGCATTCGCAATCATCTCATCCTTACCATCCTCCCTTTCCACTCTAAAGACCATCCTATCCAATACAAGCCCAAATGACCTCACCGCTGAACATGTCAAATCGCAAGTCATCCTTGATGAACAGCGGCGCGTTCATGACTCCGGGGTGGGCGTCACAGCCTACTTTGCGAAGGCAGCTAAGAAAGGAAAGGGGAAGGGAAAGGTGTCAGAGGAGAAGCAGAAAAAGCATTGCACTCACTGCAAAATCCGCGGACACGACACGAGCGAATGCCGAAAGTTGAAGAAGGAGCAGGAGGCCAAGGCAGCAGCTGCCACACCCTCCGCTCCCAACGCTGGACCTGCCAACACGAACACCAATGCAACAGCAAATATAGCCGTCGCCTCTCCTACCCGTGAGGAGATCGTCCGGCTCTTCCGCGTTACATCCGAGTCCACACCCAACCTTCGCAGGTTGTGGCTTATCGATTCCGGTGCCTCGCGCCACATGTGTTCAAAACGCAGCTGGTTCCAGCACTTCAGCACGCTTACATCGCCTACAAATGTCATCCTGGGTGATAATAGCTTGATCCATGCGACAGGCGTCGGGCGCATCCATGTCCGAATGCGTGCGAACGGACAGTGGAATGATGTCGTCCTCTAGGATGTCCTCTTCGTCCCTGATCTCCACAGCAATCTTCTATCTGTTTCGCAACTCGCTCGCTTCGGTGCCAACATCCGCTTCAAAGGGGAAGGCTGCAGCATTATCGATCAGCATGAACACCCTACATGTGAAGGTCAGCTCCGCAGCAACAATCTCTACATCATGAACGCACATACCGTCACCGCCGCCTCGGCTCACATCTCAATCGCAGAGTCATTCCCTGATGAGGGGGATGATGTGCCACCTCCCAACGCAGCGCTACTTGCAGCTCGCAGCTCCACTTCAAAAGCCGACCTAAACACCTGGCACCGCCGGCTCGGACATCTTAACACCGATGCTGTCCTACGCATGGTCAAAAAAGGGATGGTTAGAGGCATGGAAATTGAAGGGGGAACCAAACCCACCAATCACTGTGTGCCCTGCCTCAAGGGCAAGCAAACGCGAGCCAAAATCCAAAAGATAATGGAGACGCACGCTGATACTGTCCTCGGCCGCGTCCACTCCGATCTATGTGGCAAGATCTCCACAAGATTGCGCCAAGGTTTCGAATACTTCGTTACCTGGGTTGACGACAAATCACGCAAGGTCTTCGTCGGGGGCTTGCGCAAGAAATCGGATGTCACATTGCATTTGAAGTCATTTGTTGCAAAAACCAAAGTCGAAACCAGCCAACGCGTAAAAATATTTCGCACTGATGGAGGGGGCGAATATACAGCAGGGGGGCTTCGCAAATACCTGGAGGAGAAGGGCATCAAACATGAAATGACAACGCCTGACACACCTCAACACAACGGCGTCGCCGAGCGCATGAATCGCACCCTCCTTGATAAGGTGCGCGTGATGCTCACCGACGCCGAGCTCCCCGAATCGTACTGGTACGATGCTCTTGAATATGCTGCCCTACTCCACAACATTACTCCAACACGTGCCCTCGACGACATGACACCTGAG